>JAVSCE010022767.1:0-147175 GCA_032199065.1 Smutsia gigantea | reverse complement strand
GGTCAGAACTGTATTCCGAAGCAAAGGGAGTGAACTAATCACGTATATGTGCATGGATAAGGTAAATACCAGCGTATCAAATAAAGCAAAGGTGTACAAGAGCATAATTTATGTATAGTTTGAGATTGAATATATATTAAGACTATAAATGAAAATACTGGAATAATCATTTAAAGAGTGAACAATTGCATACAGGGGTGTAGATGAAAAATTCATTTAAATCACCTTGAAATAAATAGTTTTATTTGAGCCAAACCCACAACTGATAAGCCCAGGGAAAATAAAACTCCTAAGGGTGGGTAGATGTTTCAAAGGGCCCAAGTCATACAAACGTTTTATATCCTCCAGGAGACAAAAGAACTTAAAGGAGAACCTTTCATTTACATAAGCTGTGATGCAAAGAAAAGCTGTGTGTATGGCTGTGGTGAAATACATCTTTGAAATAAGGGGAAGAGCAAACATTCTTACTTTTAGCAGGAATGCAGATGCCAATTGCTTAACTCTTAACAATGGTATTCTGTGTGCATGTTATTTAAATTTTGATGGATCTCATGTTGAGACTCTCAGTTTTGAATGAAACCTTCAATACTTAGGCCTTAGAAATCTCTGTGGTAGTCCCTGGCATCGTGGTCATCTTTTCTTTAATTCACAGGGGTTATTATCTCTGAAAGATAAGAAAGGGAACCAGTCTGTGTGGACAGGGAGTCTTCACCTGTCCCACTAACCATGTGTGTATTAAACAGGTGCTGCCTGTTCTCTTTATTGTACTTTATCTTGAGCAAGAAAATCAACCAGAGCATAATTAAGACTCTTCTGGAATGCTGGGCAGGAGCAAAGGGACTGCTAATTTGAGAAAGGCCTGCAGGGGTTTCAGGGGACTGGCCTCTGGTTCTGAAATGGGACTGGAGGGATTATTCTGAGGATCGGCATCCAGCATTTGGGCAGCCTGCACTTTACGAGGAACGGAGGGAATGTTCTGAGGATTAGCAGCCATGGGCTGGGCAGGTGAACTTCATGGGGAGGAGTAAAGAGGAAGAGGTGGAGCAAGTAGTGTGAGGGGTGAGGAGGACACACTATTGATGGGACAGGACATTTGAAAGCCACAGTGGCCAAGTCTCACATCTCAAGTCTGTCAAAGTCTCTCAAAACATTTAATTAGGTAAGACCTGTGAGTTTAGTATTATTGTGTGCATTTACAGATGAGAAACTGCAGTTTGGAGATTTCAAGTGAACTCCCTAAGGCCAGTCTGGCTCCAAAGTTGCTGGCCTTAACTCTGTTCAGTACCTATGGATAAAATGAAAGGTCCTGTGGCCAGGATTCTCATCTGGCCCTGGTTGGCTAGCTCACTGCACACGTGTGGGCAATCTGTTGCTGTTGACTCTATATGAAGAGCTCCACGCAGGGGGGTGGGTGTCATGCGGTGGCACAGCTGCAAGGCTGCAGGAGAGCAGAGCAGAGGCTGGAGTGGTGGCAGTGTGTAGGACAGAGGCCTAGAGGACAGCTGTGTGGGCAGAGGGGCCCAGAGGCAGAGACCGGCTTGCTGCATGCAGACTTGCTCTGAGTGAACAACGGATTTTAGTGATTGACCTGCCACCGTGGAAATAAAGTTGTGTGTAACCCTTTCACCTCAAAGAAACGTTTTACTGTCATTTTGTTTGGTCACATTGAATCCATAGTGAAATTTCCCGGGGCTGAAACCCATTGGCAAGACAGTACCACACTTTGCAACTCACTCAATCCTCACAACAGCACCATGAAGTTGACCCTGTCAATATTCTAGTTTATATTCAGGAGTGGAAGCATAGAAAGAGTAACTGGTGAGATTAAAAGTAGAATTCAGAAGATCAGGTTCGTTTATCTGGGCCTCCAGGCCATAGACAATGGCAGTGTTTGAAGAAACCTGAATATGGCCTGGGGGAAGGGTATGAGAAGAATACAGCAGAATGTGAGGATGCTCACATACCTACCTTCCCAGCCCATCCACTGTTAACTCACCCTGCATTCTCCCAGAGCTGGCCAAGTGCCAGCAGAGAGGAGGCAGTCCTGGGTCTACTGATGAAGCAGTGAACTGAGCAGCTGCATACAGCAGCTGAGGTTGCGGGCTCTCCAGTCTGGGTTAGAACTAGTCCTGTTGTTCAGTTTCCAGGCGGGGGTCTTCAGCAAAGTCCAGGAAAGATCACTGGGCCTCCCAAATCAGCTCTTTATCAGCCTCAGCAGGACAGAGCCAGTAGGGAGGAAACCCACAGTCTTGTTTTCTCCTAGACAAGTGCTACAGACATCCTTATGTACATGAAATTATACATTATGTGGCATATCAAGCAGACATACTCCACCAGGAGAAGGAGAAGGGGTAGAAGAGACAAGGGCAGCCAGATTTGGGAAGCTGTAAACCTAGACCTACCAGAGAGGCAGCGCCCTAGCCTGTCCTGGGGAAAGCCTGGAAATCAGCTAATTTGTACCAGTGAATCCCAGAATGGACTAGCATGTAGAGTGCACAGGACCTTCTGGAAGTGGGTGTCCAAATGGAGCTGGAGAACTGCCTGGAAGTGCCCAGGAACAGTAAGAATAAGGGCTCTTTTCTGCCAGAGGCCCCTCCTGCCTGGCCCCTGTGTGTCTTTGAATCTCTTGGTGTTGCTTTCTGGGTCTCTGTGGGTCCCTCTCTCACCCCTCTTGGTCTCTGAGTTTGCATCTTCATTATTTCTATGTCTTTGCTATGTCCAGGTATCTCTCAGTGCCTCCCTGTTTGCTTGGCTCAGAAATTTCTGGGACTCCAGATGTCTTCCTTTGGGTCTTCCTCAAGGCCACAATCCCACCCAGCATGAAGCCAGTGGTTAGTTCATCCCACAAGTGAAACCCCCCCCCATCCCAGGGCTGTTTCTGGGGCTTAGCGGCTTCTGAGTCAGGCAAGTAAAGATGTTGGATCCCAGGGCGGTTTTCACTTGTGGGAGACAGCGTGGAGTCCACCTGCAGTAGCCACAAGGCGGCACTCAAGGACCATGTCAGCATTGCCGCTCCCCTCTGAGACACTTGTGGATAAAATGAAAGTTCCTGTGGCCAGGATTCTCACCTGGCCCTAGTTGGCTAGCTCACTGTACACCTGTGGGCAATACTGCTACTGACTCTATATAAAGAGCTCTGCCCAGTGCTGTGGGTGACATGGTGGCATGACTGCAAGGCTGCAGGAGAGCAGAGCAGAGGCTGGAGTGATGGCAGCCCTGAGGACAGAGGGCCAGAGGTTGGCTGTGCGGGCAGAGAGGCCTTGGAAGACAGCTGTGCAGGCAGAGGGGCCCAGAGGCAGAGACCGGCTTGCTGCGTGCAGACTTGCTCTGAGTGAACGGGATTTTAGTGACTGACCTGCCACCTGGGAAATAAAGTTGGGTATAACCCTTTCACCCTGTCTTGCCAATGGGTTTCAGCCCCAGGCAAGTTCACTATGGATTCAATGTGACCAAAGAAATTGACAGCAAAACGTTCTTGGAGCAGGTTCCTTCTTTTGGCCACTATAATCCAGAGTTTGTGATCAGAGGGTCCCAACCTATAATGGTGAGGTTTGGTTTTCTTATTTGTAGAATGGGCCTAAGAGGATTAACTGTCATTATTCAACACCCACGGGTTAGTATCTAAAGATAGATAGTTTACATCCTCCAGAATTCATCTGTTGAAACCCAATTCCCAGTGTGATGGCATTTGGAGGTGGGTCTTTGGGGTGGTGTTAGTTCATGAGGGTGGGACCCTCATGATTGTGACTCTAAAAATGATTACTTAAAAAAAAACTTTTTATTGAAGTATGGAACACACATAGAGAAGTACACATAAGTGTCCAGCTTCATGAATCTACAAAGAGAGAGCACCCGTTGGTATCCAGCACGCAGTTCAGCAACCAATGTTACCAGGCTGCCGAGGCCCCTCATGCCCCTCCCTCCCTCCAAGTAATCACCACTCTCTGAACTTCTAACATATAGATTCATTTTGCTGGTCTTTGAACTTCATATAAATAGAATCAAACAGGATGTACTTACTGTTTTAGGTATTTGTGAGCTTTTCCCATGCAGTTGAAGCCTTTCTATTCTTATTACTGTATAGTAATGTATTGGTGTTTTTCAGTTTATTTACTTATCAGCTTTGCTGCTGATGAACATTTAGGCAATTTCTGGGCTATTAAGGACACTGCTCTTAGGTTAACCTCTGAACACCTTTTTCCCTGTCTGTTATCTATCATCTTTCTCCTGGGTCCATTCCCGGCAAATGTGTCATTGGAACCACAGGATCTGCATAGATTCTGCCAAACCTGTTCCACATGCCTTGTTCCAGTTCACTCCACCTGGCGGAGTCCTGCTGCTCACCGACCCCCACAACCCTCCAGGCTTGGCTTTTTCCAGTGTTTCCTTGTTAACCTTTTTAGGTGTGAGAGGAGTCCTCATGCTTTTAATTGGAATTTTCCAGGGTGACTAACGAAGTGGATCTGCATCCCATAAGCTCCTTGGTCCTTTGTAGCTCTCAGGGCCTCTGAGTCTTCTGTCCCTTCTTCTGTTAGATGGTCTGTCTTTCCATTTGATTTGCAGCCGTTGTTTAGATATATTCTGGATGCAGTTCCTGTCGGTTGCCTTTTCACTCTTAATAGCATTTTTTGATGAGGAGAAATTCTTAAGTTGAAAATATTGCTTATCAATTTTTTCTTCCATGGTAGTGCTTTTTACTTGCTGTTTAAGAAATCTTTGCCTATTTTAAGGTCGTGAAGATGTTCTTTTATATTTTATTTATGTTTTGACCTTCACATTTAGATCTGCACTCCACTGGAACTGACTTTGTATGGTGTCAGGTAGAAATCGAGGTATATTTTTTTCTGTATGGAAATCCAATTGGCCCAATACTATTCATTGAAAGATATATCTATACTTATTTTTCCTTTTAACAGATTTAAGATGCTCTCTTCTATTTCTAGTATGCTGTGTTCTATGTATCATTTTTATTTTGCAAAATGCTTTTTTCCACATCTGTCTTATTGTGGTAAATTGCACTTATTTTCAAATGAAACCACTTTTGGACACCTATATGAAACCCCACTTTTTTTGGATGTAGTATCCTTTTTATATAGTGGTGTATTTTATATGATAATATTTTGTTAAGGATTTTTTTACACCTGTGTTTATGAGAGAGACTGGCTATAATTTTCTTCTCTTATGATATGCTCAACTGTGGAATCAAAATTGTATGGATAGCATAAAAACATAATATTTTCTCTTTTTCTGTTATTGAGAACAGTTTGTGAAAGACTGATATTCTTTCTCAAACATTTATAAGTGGTGAGAAAACATATTCTGACATTTTCAAAAAAACTTTTTATTTGGGGAAAAATGTTGCAAAAATGAAAAGGCACGCCAGCACCTTTCTCCCAAATTCACCTATTGTTAATATTGTACTCCTGTTTCCTTTGCCACTTTCTTCTTCCTTCTCTCTCTCTGCCCTTTTAAAATACTCATCAGAGTCTCTAGAGGGAGGGAGAGGTAGAGAGAACCGTCTGAGGATAAGTTACATGATGGGCTCTTACCCCTAAATACTTCAGTGTGCATTTCCTGAGAGAGATATTCTCCTACATAACCACAGTACACCTGATAATATATTTACATTTACACCATTCTTTTAGCTAATCTACTGTTCATATTTCAGTTTTGTCTGCTGACCTAATTTTGTCCTGTATAGCATTTTTTAAAATTCCCTACAAAGAAGGATCCAGTCTAGAGTCAGATATTGCATATAGTTGTCATGTCACTTTAGCCTCTTTTACTCTGGGATGTTCTACAGCTTTTCTTTACCTTTTATGACATTGACCTTGACCTTTTTTAAGACTATACCCCCACTTACATCTTTTTTATTTTTAATCATTTCTTGTTTGGGGTTTGTCTGATGTTTTCTCACGGTTAAATTTGAGGTGATTTTTTCTTGGCCAGAACACTGGGTAGTAGGTGATGTCCTTCTCAAGGTGTCAGATGTGAAGTCACCTGGGTCCCTTTCCCCATGGCTGATGTTAACTTAGATCACCTGGTTAAGGTCTTGCCTGATTTCTCCATTGTGTAATTAATTTTTTCCTTCCTTTCAACTAATAAGCAGTCTGCAGAGAGACACTTTAAGACTCTGCAAATATCCTATTCATCATACAAATTTCCCTTTAGCCTTAGCACCATCAGTCATTCTTGCCTGATCAGATCTTTACTCTTAATCCTTTGAAATTTCTTGTTTATTTCTTTGAAGCACAGCATGCGGTCTGTGGTGTGTTTTCTCATATACAGCAACAGTAATAGTATTATACACAGTATTTTACACAGTATTATACACAGTAATAGTATTATACACAGTATTATACACAGTTATACTACTATATACTAATATAGTAGTATAACTCTTTCGGGTTCCCAGATCCAATTCCAATGTGTGTGTGTGTATGTGGGGAGGGGGTCTTCCCACACATACTAACACCAAGCAATTCTCTAACACCAGCAGAGTGTCAAGAACTCAACTCAATTCTGATGCTATCTGCCTGGAGACAGCACCAGATTACCCAGGTTAAGGGCTCTGTCCTACAAGACTGCCCTCTACCACCAACTCCAGACACTGGGCGCAAGTCCCAGGCAGTTACCCGTGCTACGACCTCCTAGCTACAGACTGGAGGTCCCCACAACCTTCCGCTTAGGTTCCATTCATTTGCTAGAGTGTTTCGCAGAACTCAGGAAAACACGTAACCTTTACCAGTTTAGTAAAGGATATAAGTTAATAGCCAGATGAAGAGAGACATAGGGCAAGGTCCCAAATAAAGGAGCTTCTATCCTTACGGTGCTTGGGGCTGTGCCCAGTGGCACATGGAGGTGTTCCATTCCCCAAGCATAGGAGCTCTCTCCAAAAGAGAAGAGGATCTCAAGAGAGCAATAAGCTATTCTCAGGGGTATTTGTTAGGGCTTCATTGTATAGTCATGATTGACTAAATTATTAGCCATTGGCTGATTCAACCTCCAGCCCCTTCCCTTGGGTGGGGAGGCCAAAAGTCTCTCATTAACATGACAAAACACCCATTTCAGCTTTAAGACTGCAATGTTTTCAGGAACTGTGGATGAAGAACAAATATACTTGAGAAATATGTATTTGGTCATATGAATGACCAAATTTGTATTTCTTAAAACTCATTATATTGCATGGTCAATTTTAGTAAATATTTCAAGTGTTATACGGAAAGAATGTGAATTCTGTTGTTGGACTGTAGTGCTGTATATATGCCAAGAAGGTCAGGTGTGTTGATTGTGTTGTTCACTGCTGTATCCTTACTGATTTTTCCCCTGCTCATTCATCAGCCAAGGAGAGGGGAGTCTCCTGCCATGCTGATGACTGGCCATTTCTTCTTTTGAGTTCTGTTGGTTGCTTTTATACATATTCAAGTTGTTATGGAGTGCATGGCATTTAGGACTGTGATATCTTCCCAGTGGATTGACACTTTGTTGTTTTGAAATGTTCCCTTAATCTCTAGCAGTTCTTTTACTCTGATTATTAGTATAGTTACACCACCTTCCTTTTGATTAGTATTTGCACGGTATACCTTTTATCATTCTTTTCCTTTCAGACTTTCTATATCCTTGTATTTAAAGTATGTCTTTTGTAAGCACCACTTAGTTTTGTTTTGCTTTTTAATCTAGTCTGACAATCTTAGGCTTCTACTTGAGCATTTACTTCATTGCATTTCATGTAGTTCGTGATATAGTTGGGCATATATTTATCATGCTAATATAGGCTTTCTATTTGGCCTACCTTTCTATTTTCTCTCCTCTTTTTTGCTTTCCTTTGGATTTTTCAAATATTTTTTGTTACTCTATTTTTCCCTGTTAATCTGTTAGTTGTACATTCCTTACCATTCTCCTAGTAGTTCCCCTAGATACCACCCCAGCCTTATTTCTCTCCACAGGCCCACCCAACTTCCAGCTACCACGACATGACTTCTGTGCCCAGTTCTGGAGTCTGCTTTGCCCATGCACAAACCAGGTCAGAAGGGCCCAGGACTTACTGGTCCTGACAAGCAGCCCTTATCTAATGACTGGAGTGAACTGGTGGAAAAACATCCCTTCTGGGGGATAACTTGAGGTGGGTGTTTCCCACAGTGTCCCAGAATTTCCTGGCTGGCTGGAGCTCTGGTTGCATGCAGGGATACTGTACTTTATTTGATTGGTTGATTGAAGCATAGTTGATATACAATATTATATTGGTTTCAAGTAAGGAATAACGTACTTTATAATGCATGCTTCTATGGTCCATCCTGCCCCTGCCCCACATCCCCACTCTCTTTGCAGATTCCATGGATGAATTCCCCAACTGCTTGTACCAAATCCTTGTTTCAGGGTTGGCTTCTGGGGGACTGGAAACCAAGATATACTCTAATACAAATTATTACTTTCACCAATGCTCTCATATTGCTAGAACCTTAGAATATTTAAACTCCATTAACTCCTCCCACCTGCGTTATTGCTGTCATTCATTTTAATTGTATGTATATATATGTATTTCATTTTTATAAAACAGCTTTATTGAGATATAATCTGCATACCATACCATTCACCTACCTATATCCACAGATATGTACAACCATTACCACATTAAATTTTAGATTTTCATTATCTCAACAAGAAAGGCTGTTTCTTGACCTAGCTATCACCTTCTTAACCATTGTCTGCCCAGCTTTAAACAACCATTAATTGACTGTCTCTTTATATATCCCTAGTCTGGATTTCATGTGAATGAAATCATATACTGTGTGGTCTTTTGTGACTGGCTTCTTTCATGTAGCAGTGTTTTCCAGGTATATCTATGTTGTACCATATATCATCTCCCCATTGTATATCCACGGCTCCTTTATCGTATATTAATTGACCATATATGTTTGGGTTAATATCTGGACTTTCTATTCTGTTCCACTAGTCTGTGGGTCTGTTCTTGTGCCTGTACCAAATTGTCTTGATTACTGTGGCTTTGTAGTAGAGCTTGAAGTTGGGAAGCGAGATCCCCCCTGCTTTATTCTTCCTTCTCAGGATTGCTTTGGCTATTTGGGGTCTTTTGTGGTTCCATATGAATTTTAGAACTATTTGTTCCAGTTCATTGAAGAATGCTGTTGGTATTTTGATAGGGATTGCATTGAATCTGTAGATTGCTTTAGGCAGGATGGCGATTTTGACAATATTTATTCTTCCTACTCAAGGTCATGGGATGAGTTTCCATTTGTTAGTTCCTCTTTAATTTCTCAAGAGTGTCTTGTAGTTTTCAGGGTATATATAGGTCTTTCACTTCCTTGGTTAGGTTTATTCCTAGGTATTTTATTACTTTTGATGCAATTGTGAATGGAATTGTTTTCCTGATTTCTCTTTCTGCTAGTTCATTGTTAGTGTATAGGAATGCAACAGATGTCTGTGTATTAATTTTGTATCCTCCAGCTTTGCTGAATTCAGATATTAGTTCTAATAGTTTTTGAGTGGATTCTTAGGTTTTTTTTTATGTACAATATCATGTCCTCTGCAAAGAGTGACAGTGTGACTTCTTCCTTGCCAATCTGGATGCCTTGTATTTCTTTGTGTTGTCTAATTGCTGTGGCTAGGACCTCCAGTACTATGTTGAATAAAAGTGGGGAGAGTAAGCATCCCTGTCTTGTTCCCGATCTTAGGTGAAAAGCTTTCAGCTACTCACTGTTAAGTATGATGTTGCCTGTGGGTTTATCATATATGGCCTTTATTATGTTGAGGTACTTACCCTCTATACAAATTTTGTTGAGAGTTTTTATTATGAATGGATGTTGAATTTTGTCAAATGTTTTTTCTGCGTCTATGGAGATGATCATGTAGTTTTGTTCTTCTTTTTGTTGATGTGGTGGATGATGTTGATGGATTTTCTAATGCTGTACCATCCTTGCATCCCTGAGATGAATCCCACTTGATCATGATGTATGATCCTCTTGATGTATTTTTGAATTCAGTTGCTAATATTTTGTTGAGTATTTTTGCATCCATATTCCTCAGGGTTATTGGTCTGTAATTTTCTTGTTTTGAGGGGTCTTTGCCCGGTTTTGGTATTAGAGTGATGCTGGCTTCATAGAATGAGTTTGGAAGTATTCCCTCCTCTTCTATTTTTTGGAAAACTTTAAGGAGAATGGGTATTGTGTCTTCTCTATATGTCTGGTAAAATTCAGCGTGATTCCATCTGGCCCAGGGGTTTTGTTCTTCAGTAGTTTTTTGATTACTGCTTCAATTTCATTGCTGGTAATTGGTCTGTTTAGATTTTCTGTTTCTTGCTTGGTCAGTCTTGGAAGGTTGTATTTTTCTAGAAAGTTATCCATTTCTTCTAGGTTATCCAGCTGGTTAGCATATAGAATTTCATAGTATTTTCTAATAATTCTTTGTATTTCTGTGGTGTCCATTGTGATTTTTCCTTTCTCATTTCTTATTCTGTTTATGTGTGTAGATTCTCTTTTTCTCTTAATAAGTCTGGCTAGGGGTTTATCTATTTTGTTTATTTTCTCAAAGAACCAGCTCTTGGTTTCATTGATTTTTTTTCTATTGTTTTATTCTTCTCAATTTTATTTATTTGTTCTCTGATCTTTATTATGTTCCTCCTTTGGCTGACTTTGGGTCTCTTTTGTTCTTCTTTTTCCAGTTTCAACAATTGACTTTAGACTATTCATTTGGGATTGTTCTTACTTCTTTAAATAGGTCTGAATTGCTATATACTTTCCTCTTAGAACTGCCTTCACTGTGTCCCAGAGAAATTGGGGCATTGTGCTGTTGTTGTCATTTGTCTCCATACATTGCTTGATCTCTCTTTTAATTTGGTCATTGATCAATTGATTGTTTAAGAGCATGTTGTTAAGCCTCCATGTGTTTGGGAGCCTTTTTGTTTTCTTTGTACAATTTATTTCTAGTTTTATACCTTTGTGATTTGAGAAGTTGGTTGGTGGAATTTAAATCTTTTTGAATCTACTGAGGCTCTTTTTGTGGCCTAATATGTGGTCTATTCTGGAAAATGTTCCGTGTGCACTGGAGAAGAATGTGTATCCTGCTGCTTTTGGGTGTAGAGTTCTGTAGATATCTGTTAGGTCCATCTGTTCTAGTGTCTTACTTATTTTCTGTCTGGTTGATCTGTCATTTGAAGTGAGTGGTGTGTTGAAGTCTCCTAAAATGAATGCATTGCATTCTGTTTCCTCCTTTAATTCTGTTAGTATTTGTTTCACATATGTCGGTGCTCCTGTGTTGGGTGCATATATATTTATAATGGTTATATCCTCTTGTTGGACTGACCCCTTTATCGCTATGTATTGTCCTTTTTTATCTCATTACTTTCTTTGTTTTGAAGTCTATTTTGTCTGATACAAGTACTGCAACACCTGCTTTTTTCTCCCTATTGTTTGCGTGAAATATCTTTTTCCATCCCTTCACTTTTAGTCTGTGTATGTCTTTGGGTTTGAGGTGAGTCTCTTGTAAGCAGCATATAGATGGGTCTTGCTTTTTTTATCCATTCTGTTACTCTGTGTCTTTTGATTGGTGCATTCAGTCCATTTACATTTAGGGTGATTATCCAAAGATATGTACTTATTGCCATTGCAGGCTTTGCATTCGTGGTTACCAAAGGTTGAAGGGTAGCTTCTTTATTATCTAACCGTCTAATTTTAACTCACTTATTACACTATTGTAAACACAGTCTGATGATTATTTCTCTCCCTTCTTATTCTTCCTTCTCCACTCTTTATATATTAGGTGTTTTAGTCTGTACTCTTTTATATTTCCTTTGACTGGTTTTGGGGATAGTTGATTTTATTTTTTGCCTTTAGTTAGTATTTGGTTGGTCTGCTTTCTTTGCTGTGATTTTGTTTTCTCTGGTGACATCTATTTAGCCTTTGGAGTACTTCCATCCAGAGAAGTCCCTTTAAAATACCCTGTAAAGGTGGTTTGTGTGTGGCAAATTCCCTCAACTTTTTCTTATCTAGAAATGTTTTAATCCCTCCTTCAAATTTAAATGAAATCTTGCTGGATACAATATTCCTGGTTCAAGGCCCTTCTGTTTCATTGCATTAAATATATCATGCCATTCTCTTCTGGCCTGTAAGGTTTCTGTTGAGAAGTCTGATGATTCTGATGTGTTTTCCTTTGTAGGTGATCTTTTTTCTCTCTCTGGCTGCCTTAATACCCTGTCCTTGTTTTTGATCTTTGCTATTTTAATTATTATATGTCTTGGTGTCCTCCTTGGGTCCCTTGTGTTGGTACATCTGTGGGCTTCCATGGTCTGATAGACTATTTCCTTCCCCTGCTTAGAGAGATTTTCAGCAATTATTTCTTCAAAGACACTTTCTATCCCTTTTTCTCTCTTCTTCTTCTTCTGGTATCCCTATAATGCGAGTATTGTTCCGTTTGGATTGGTCATACAGTTCTCTTAATATTCTTTCATTCCTAGAGATCCTTTTATCTCTCTGCCTCAGTTTCTCTGTATTCCTTTTCTCTGATTTCTATTTCATTAGCAGTCTCTTGCACGTCATCCAGTCTGCTCTTAAGTTCCTCTATTGATTATTTCATTTCTCTTATCTCCCTCTGGACTTTATCACTTAGCTCTTGCATATTTCTCTACAACTCCATCAGCATGGTTATGACTTTTATTTTGAATTCTTTTTCAGGAATATTGGTTATATCTATCATGCCAGGTCCTCTCTCTGGGGTTGTTTGAGTTGTTTTTGACTAGACTAGGTTCTTCTGCCTTTTCATGGTGATAGAAGGGATCACTGGCAGGTGGCGCATGTGTCAGCTGGAATAACAAAGTCCCTTCCTGCTTGCTGGTCGCCATGCCCTTCTCCAGTGCCTGTGCCGGTTACCCACACACCAGGAGCAGTCTCTGGGTTAATCTCTTGAGCTGCTGTGGGCGGGGAAGCCCTTGGGATAGCCTAGGGCACTACGGTGGGGGGGTGTCGCAGACACGCCGGGTGAGTTCTCCTGTGGGAATGGCGCCCCTTCGTGCCTTCCAGACCTTGTGCCCGCTTCCTCTGCCTGTGCTGGACAGCCTCTGGGTCTTTCCTGGTTAGCTACGTGCTGGGAGAAGACTGTGGTTGCTGTGGGCGGGGCTGCTCCCCGGCTGCTCTGCAGCAATGGCGGGTCAGCCGGTTTGCTTGCAGCACCTGTGGTGGGGAATGAATGGCAGGCTGCTTATTGCCATGAAGGGCTTCGGAGCTGTGTTGTCACCCAGGGGGTTAGGGCACCTGATGTTCCTTAAGATTCCCAGCCTGCTGGGCTGAGTGTGCCGGGACGATTTTGTCCACTTGTTAAACCCCTGTCCCTTTAAGACTTTTAAAGTGCTGGCTTTTCTTTCGTCCCTAGGGGAGCCAGTTGTGGGACCCACTTGCAGTCTCCGTCTCGGACTTTACTTTTCCATTTAATATCCAGTACACCACGCGATGTGTGTCTGTGCTCCCGTGCAGATTACTAGGGCTGGTTATTTAGCAGTCCTGAGCTCCCACTCCCTCCCCCTCTGACTCTTTTCCTCCTGCTGGTGAGCTGGGGTGGGGGGAGTGCTCGGGTCCCACCGGGTCACGGCTTTGTATCTTACCCACTTCGTGAGGCGCTGAGTTCTCACAGATGTAGATGTAGCCTGGCTGTTGTATTGTATCTTCTGGTCTCTCTTTTATGAATAGTTGTATTTGCTGTATTTCCAAAAATATATATGTTTTTGGGAGGAGATTTCCGCCGCCCTACTCATGCTGCCATTTTGAGCACCTCCCTGTAGTCTATTCTTTTTGATGGTATTGTGAGCATTTTTGGATTGTTCATTTCAAGTGTTTAGAAATATAATTGATTTTTGTATATTGATATTTTATCCTATAACCTTGTTGAATTCATTTATCTGTTCTGAGAGTATTTTTAGTGGATTCTTTAAAATTTTTTTATGGACAAGATCATGTCATCTGTGAATAGAGACAACTTTACTTCTTCCCTTACAATCTGGATGCCTTTTATTTCTTTTTCTTGCTTAATCACCCTGGCTAGAACCTCCAGTGATATTTTGAATACACAAGGGAGCAGACACCCTTGTCTTATTCCTGATCTTAGGGGAAAAGCAACTCTGAATATTGACTCCCCTCCATCTTTCCCAGCTGTTTTTTGTTGCTTTTTGCATATTTGTCTTGTGACTTCCTTCATCTGTTTTGGTGAAGTCAGTTTCCCCTGCAATGTGGTGTCTCTGATGACACTCCTCAGAGGGCACAGTCTCAGGCATGTACACATTCACCCTGCGAGGACCATGTTTTTAGCAGGGCTCTTTTTGACAGTCTCTCCTCTTGATCTCTCTGTTAAGCTGTCTGCCTCATTTGGTATTACATATATGTATTAGGCTCCACTAATTACTGGCTAATTGCTGTATAATTTTTTCTACAGTGCCCCAGGGCATAAATTGTTCCTTAGTCTGATCCAGTTAAATTCAGGCAAGGGTAGTTTTTGAGGCCGTTTTTCAGCAGGTGGTCTATTCTTAGCTGTATTTTTTCCTGGTTCTCTCTAGTGAATTAGCTAGTCTTTGGTTTAGTTTGTTGCTCTTAATTAAGAGGAGCTACTGGGTTTTTTTTTGGTATCATTAATATACAATTACATGAGCAACATTATGGTTACTAGACTCCCCCATCATCAAGTCCCCCCCACATACCCCATTACAGTCACTGTCCATCAGCATAGTGAGATGCTATAGAATCACTACTTGTCTTCTCTGTGTTGTACTGCCTTCCCCGTGGAGGAGCTATTGCTTTTAAGAGTGCCCTTAAACTTGAACTTCTCCATACTCTGTTTTAAATGAAGTCAATTCCTTTGGGGAGAGCTTCAGAGCTCTCTTTTCTAATTGGCCCCCTTTCCCCCGTGTGGTATCTGAGATCAGAGAACTGGGTGGATATGGTGGCCTCTGCTCTTCTTGGCTTGCTTTCCTAGTGTGGAACCTCTGCCCACTAGGACACAGCTACTAACTCAAACAACTAGATGAGCAACGGGCTGCCCCTTTGAAGCCCTAGATGAGCCAGACAACTGACCACTTGAGTGACCCCCTTTTCCCTTCCCAAGCCAATAAAGAGTGAACCCCTGAAAGCCTAGATACTCCTGGCATCAAGGAAAAGCAAGTGGTTTCAGAGCGAGGTCTGCCTTGCTCTCCTATTGGAGATGAAGCTTGGAGGAGGAGCAAGGAGGCAGGTAAGCAGGGAAGTCTGTGGGAGCACAGGGACCACCAGGGGAGATTTTGGCTCTGCTCATTCCTTTCCCCTGCCTTTTCAGAAATTCCATTTCTTCTTCAAAGCCAAGGATCAATTTCCTCTTCCCAGGAAAGCCTCCTGTGGTTTTATCTGGCCCACTTCCTCCTGCTCCCACAGTTCTTTGTTGCACCTCTCAAAAAAGAAAACCACAGGCCCAAGATGGAGTCACTCATGTTAGTGGCCCTATGTCAGCAAACCAAGAATTAATACTTAACCCAACTGCAGTTTCAGCCCCTGCAGGAATGTACCCTTCAACCAGTCAACATGAAATTTCCTGGCAGCTCTAGGAAATTTACTGATAGACCCCTTGCATTCCCCTCAGGAGGGTGATCTTGCCTAAAACAATGGATCCCTTGCTAATAATTTCCTTTTCTTTGTTCCCTTTTTGCCCTTTAAAACCTTTCCTTTTCTGCAGTTCAATGCAGCATCTCTCTACTTGCTGGAGGGGTGTTTTCCAATTTATGAATCACTTCATAAAGCTAATGAGATCTTCAAATTTACTTGATTGAATTTTGTTTTTTACCACATTTGGTGGCAGTGGTGGGGTCTGAAGTTAACTTCCTGTGGCATTTGGGGACAACAAGAAATACAGGTGTGGTGCCCATGAACCATTCTGAGTTCACTTTCTCTCCGTTCCTGAGGGCTGTTGGTGAGTTCCTATGTGTTGAACTCTGGTCCATGTGGAGTTCCTGATCTAACTGGCTTTCCAGTCCAGGGTTAATGGGCCAAGACAGACAGGATGCTCTATCAGAGCTCCAGTCCTTAGCCTGTGGTTCAGTCTGTAATTCCACATTGGAATCTGTGGATAAACTGAAGGTTTCTATGGCGAGGATTCTCACCTGGCCCTGGTTGGCTAGTTCATTACACATGTGTGGGCAATATGTTGTTACTGACTCTATATAAAGAGCTCTGCCCAGTACTCTGCACGACATGGTGGACCAGCTGCAAGGCTGCAGGAGAGAAGAGAAGAGACTGGAGTGGTGGCAGCACCAAGGACAGAGACTGAGCCGGCTGCAGAGGTAGAGAGGCCCCGCGGCAGAGACAGGCTTGCTGCATGCAGACTCACTCTGAGTGGACAGGATTCTAGTGACTGACCTGCCATCGGGGGAATAAAATTGGGTATAACCCTTTCATGCCAAGAATGTTCCATTGTCATTTCTTTGGTCTCATTGACTCCACAGTGGACTTGCCCAGGGCTGAAACCCATTGGTAAGACAGAATCCCTTTCCCAGTTCCATTCTGCAGCCTCTATTAATGGTTTAATCCACATCGGGAACTGTGAGTGGTATGCATGGGGCCATGTATTGGCTGGTCTGCAGTAACATCTTACCCACAACTTTTGTTTTCTTTCCCTGGATTCCATGTTGGGAACTGCTGACCGTTCAGTTTGCAGTTCTCCATTTGTTTGGATTCCTTCCCCAGGTTCCATGCTGGGAATTGCTCGTGGCAGCTGTAGACTCCATTTGTTTGGAATCAGTCCTCAGTCCCCGTTCTTTGGGGCCTGCAGGTTCCCTCATTTCCCCATTTCTCAGATTATTAGGGTGGCTCTGAGAAACTGAAAGTCCTAGCTAAGAGAAATGGGATGCTTTGTATCCAGAGAGTTGAGCATGCCACCTTCTGGAACACCTGCTTATTTTATGTAAAAGAACTATAGTTCTAGGAATTGCAGATATCTAGCAAGATGGCAAAATTTTACCAAAAACAACCTGGGGTTGCAATGGCCATTATGGGGAACATTCCAATTAGACAAAGTTGCTTAAGAAGTGCCCTTGAAAACAAGGGAACCCAAATTCAATCAACAGAATGGGATCCCTATTTTTACTAGCGTGCAGAAGCCTCCAAAAGGTTTTAAAATTCCAAAATAATTTCATTGAAAGATTCATTGCAAAAGGCTAATAAAAAATGAAAGGTACCTAAAACAAAAGACTGTGAGACTGACCTATAAGACTGACATGATTCCCATGGCTGCTCTCCATCGTCCATCGACTGCTCATCGTAGTAGCCCTGTCTGGATTGCCTTCCTGCTCTGAAGAGACGATTAAGCCATTACCTCTCAAGATGAAGGCCACCTGAGGCTCCTCAGATATCTTTCACTCCTTGGGCAAAGGCTCCACTAAAGGGCCATAGTTAAAAAATTTCTTAAACTCAGGGAGGATCTCACATATTTTTGTAAACAGATTACCTCCTGAAGTAAGTTGAAAGAGGAAAAAAACATTCATGTTGCCCCTTTCCAAACCCAGACCAGTTGGTTACTGGTCCTTTCTTTCCTGGGAATAGCTATTGCCTTCTTGTCTCATTTTGCATCCTAGTAACTGGGGTTGGTTTTCTGCCTGCCTGGGACATGCAGGTTGTTGGTTCTTTCCTTGATTATCTTTGGGAATTACTTGAAAAATCACAAACTCTAGAGACTGAGAGGTCTCTGAAATAAAAATGTGTATTTAATCTTTACAGATGTAGTCAGATAGCATCTGAGTTCTGGAATAGGCAGTCTCTGCTTCACCAGCTTCAAGGCTAGTTAACAGAAACAACTTGTCTGCCAGACTCATGAAACAGGGCACATTTATGAGGGTCTCAAGGAAAGAGAGTTCATTAAGTGCACATTGGCTGCAGACAAGAAGGTGGGGGGAAGTCCTAGGGTAGGCGGTGAGTCCATAGAGAAGGTTTGTAGGTTGATTTGGATAGTGAGACATTGGTCACATGCAAGAGGGATGCATGTGGTCCTGGGGACTTTCTAGGCCTGTAGCTATTGATTGATGTCCTTCCCCTGTCTCTCTTTCTCTGGCCCTTATGTCAGAGAAATAAATTCTCTGCCCTATTTAATTTAGGCATTTCAGAATTTTTGCTTTGCCCACCTCCAGATCTTGTGAAGATACTATCTTTTGCACTGTCTCTTAGGTCCAAGAGGTTATTAGAAAGATTATTTGGAACTTGTCCTGGACAAATATAATTCTTAAGTGTTTTCTCCACAAATATTAGATAAAGCCTGCACCAGAGGAAGAGATGTAACCCCATAAGGCTGCAGATGCTGACGGAGACTGCTTGTCTCCACCTGCAAGGCTAAGCAATGTTGGTGAGGAGCAAGGAAGTACCTTCTTCCATGAGGTCCAGCAGAGCCACCACTGCTCCCAGCCCATTGTGGCAGCACCTCTGCCCAAAGCACTTGGCTCCCGGGGCAGTACCTTTTCTCAAAGCCCTTCTCCTGCTCTCATTTTGGTCTCTCCCAGAATAGTCAAGGAGCAAGGAGAGCATTTGTGAGCTGATGTGAGAGCTGGGCGTAGGGAAGGCCAGCTTCCAGAGGCACCCAGAGCTTAGTGGACAAGGCATTGACCCTGGGACTAGCAGGGCTCCCAGCCCAGCATCCAGCGCTGCCATCCACACTGAGCCACCTGGGCAAGTGCCTGAATAGCTCAGGACCTCAGTTTCCCTCTTGGTCAATGATGTTAATAACAGTATTGTGGGCAAAATTGCAGTGTAGTTTTAAAAATTGCAAAATTGCATGTAGTTTCAAAAAATTTAGGTTGCTGGTTTAACATGGAATATTTTTTCTGATTTGTATTTTTTTTGATACATAATGTCTTACAAAAGGACGTAATTACACTATAGTTTGGTGTAACATAATGAGTAATCTTTGTTTCCAAGACTCACAGCACTTTGGAATTCTGCTAAAAAAAAAAAATCGAGGCTATTTGAAAAAAAAAGGAGACAGGGGAAGGACATCAATCAATTGCAAAAAATCTCTCTCCTGGCTTTAGCGTATCTCCATATCAATAGGTGTTTCCAAGGGGTGGAGAGAAGTAGTTCATCTGCATATCAATAGTAATTACAAGAGTGAGTCAGGACAGATCTGGACCAGAGGTTGGGTGGGGTCCCTTTTGCAGCCGGCTGGAGAGAAATGCGGGATGACTGCTTGTAAGAAATAAACCGGTTTCTCCCACTTTATTTCTCCCTTTGACTGATTTTGGTTTCAAAGGTATTTTGCCCTGGGATTTTCCCTCTGGAGTTACAAGTATCTACACCTCAGTTTTGTGAGGTTTAACAAGGAAGATTTAGTCAAGTGTGGGGCACAGAAAGCATGCAGACCTGTGTTGGTTCTTAGTATGTTATTATCATTACCAGTTACTCTGACTTGAAACCTTAGTGACCCCTCCATAGCACAGTCCTGAGGGTGAAATGAGGTCATGTACAAGTCCACCAATTGGGAAGTGTTAAAGGCTGCGGGTTTGTCAAAACTGGGGACCATCTGATACAGGGAGGCTTACTAAACCTGGTCTGAGTGTCAGAATCATTGGAGGATTGAAAAACTGAGTTACATTGTCTTAGCACCCTAAATCACTTACAGTTGTTAAAAAGAAAAGTGCCCCTCCACGGTGGGATCACTTCTGCTAGGCCAGGTCACCAGACTGGAGCTTAAGCTTCAGCCTCCCCCAGGAGCGGAATTTTAAACCAGTCAATGTAGGATTTCCTCCATTAGTGAGGTCATCTGCATAAGACCCCCTGCTTTTCCTCCTAAGGTAGGATGACCTCACCTGAAACAATCCCTTTTTTTCTTTGGCTAACAACTTCTTGCCCCACCCTCCCATCTGTAAAAACCTTCCACCCTCAGAGCATCTCTCCACTTGTTGGGAGGGGTGTGGCCCAGTTCATGAATCACTTAATAAAGCCAATTAAGTCTTCACATTTATTTGGTTGGATTTTGCTTTTTAACACCATTTACCCACAGGTAATTTGAAACAAGATGTGCTGGTTTTCTGTTGCAGGATGACTAATCACCATAGACAACACCCATTTATTACCTCACAGTTCTGGGGGTCAAGGTCCAAGTGTGCTGGGCACAGCTCTTGGTGCAAGGTCTCAGGGGCCAAGTCAAGATGTGGGCCAGCTGGGGTCTTATTTGGGGGCCCTGTGCAAGAATCTGCATTCAAGCTAACCCAGGCAGTTGATTGAATCCAGTTCCTAGGGGTTTTAGAACTTGCAGTGGAGGAAGAGAGGGCATTTGCAGGGGTTGGGGTAGGGTGGCAGGACCAGTGTGACCCCAGAGTCCACCTCTCTCCCACCTGGACTCAGCCACTCAGCCTTTCAGCCTCACCCATGCCTAGAGGACCAATGGACTCACCAGTCTCCATGGTGATGGTAAACAAGTCTCAGCCTTCACCTGGCTACCTTACTATAATGCTGGGAAAATACCTTTGAAACCGAGATCAGTCAAAGGGAGAAATGAAGTGGGAGAAACCTGTTTATTTCTTACAAGCAGTCATCACTTCTGCTTCCTGTGTCTCTCATGACCTGGCTGCAGAAGAAGGGACCCCACCCAACCTCTCCAGTCCAGATATGCCCTACCTCGCCCTAGTAGTTACCTATTGATATGGAGATGGACTACTCTCCACCCCTTGTAACCACCTGTTGATATGGAGATGTGCTAAGGTCAGGCAAGAGATTCTGGAAATGTTGCAATTTTACCCACAGCCCACCACTTGAGAAATCTCACCTCACAATCTACTTGTTCCCCATCTTCCACAATGGCCCCTGTGTGAGAAAACTGGAGCATTGTATCCAGACTAATAACATAAAATAGCAACGGCAATTAAATCATGATAATCCTCAGGCCAGAGGTTTTAGCTAGGTTCAAAGTCCTAGGCAGATAAAGTCCATAGCCCGTCCATTCCACAGGCAGTCAGTAGCTAAACAGGTAGGCAGTTCACAGCAATCATCACATGGCAGCTGCAGCCATGGGCAGGTCCAGGTCACAGGGACTGTAGAAGAAAATAACCTTAAGGGCAATAAGATACATGTTTTAATGACATCAGCATAGGCAAATCTTGTTCTTCAGGTAGGATGCATGCAAGAGGGTGGTCCTGTGACAGGACAGTGGCAGGATAGGATCTCATCCTGGTCTAGTATACCAGACCTTCACCCCCCACCCTGTGGGAGTTACAGATGAGTTGATATACAGGGCTGCGGGAGGTACATGCGCTGGCCGTAAAGATAAAACAGAACTTCCCGGGAAGATGCTCTTACCTCCCGGACGTTTCGGGTACACTACCGTGACCTTTGGGGGCCCACTCTTTTATTACTCCAGGAACACACAGGAGGCCAACTTGCAGGCCTTTTCCCCAAGGTGCCAGAAAGGCCAGCCATCACTGACCCATGTGTCAAAATGTCCAGGGCCACATCCACTCCACAGAGTCTCCAGGGCTTAATGCAGTGGGGGCTGGCAGCAGGATGTTGCTCTGCTGGCCATTTCCTGGCTTCAATTGCTCTTCTTTGGTTTACACATACAGTTGTATGGGAGAGGCAGCAATGTGTGTTAGCGTTTCGACAGGGCTCAGGGCTCTTTTTCGTGACTTCTCATTCAAACACCATAGCACTGTCCATAGACGCCACCAGCCCCATAGACTGTTGGTGTCCAACTTCAGGCCAGATTTCAACAAACCATTGTATCTCTCTATCATGCCTGCCCCAGTAGGGTTATATGGTACATGAAACTTTCACTTTATTCCTAATTGCTGCACCCATTCTTGTAACACATGTCCAATAAAGTGGGTACCTTGGTCATTCTTGATCACCTGTGGCTGGCCATAGGCTGCAAGGAGATGCTCTAGGCCCCTTTTGGTGGTTTACTGATCTGCATGACATGCAGGAAAAACAACCAACAGTCCAGTAGTTGTGTCCACACAAGTCATGGCATACCGATATCCTTCTGATATGGGCAGAGGTCCAATATAGTCTATCTGCCACCTGACAAGGGGTATTGGCCCCCTTACTATTGTCCCATGTTGCTGCGCGACTTGGTGTAAGTCCCTCTTAGACCACACAAGGCACTCCTTCCGGGCTCTGCTGAGTTCTTCAGAAGCCAACAGCAAGCCCCACTGATGGGCTACAGCCCACATTGTCTTTCACCTGTGTGCAGCAAACACTGGGGCTACATCAGAGGCAGGCTTTCCTTTCTAGCCAGTGCACCTGAGCCAATGTGTCTGCTTCATCATTTCCTGGGGATGCCAAAGGCAAATGGCCAGTCACATGATATACAGTAACAGTCTTAGTCTGACCAAAGACCCAAAGGTCTTGCCACAACTCTCGTCCCCAAAGGGGCCGGTGACCAACCATCCAGTTGGCATGGTACCATGTCGGTAGCCACAGGGTCAAGCCCCAATAGATGGCCCAGCTGTCAGTGCAGACAACTATAGGGGAGGGCTGCTGGGTGATCATGAGCCATACTGCCCGCAACTCAGCCCATTGACTGCTCTTCCCCTCTCCATCCTCCATCCATATTGTCTCAGTCTTAGGATGGAAAGCCACAGCCCTCCATTTCAGGGGCTGGCCACAACTGGAGCCATCTATATACCAAGCATCTTCAGGTATAGGGGCTTTTCCCTCCTGATAAGGAGTCTCGGCTACCAATGGCTCAAAAGCAAGTTCTTCCTGCTTTCCACTGGTATAGGTCACTGGCCCCAATAAGTGTTGGAGCTCTCTACTTAAGAGTCTAGTAGAGAGGACGCTGCACTGCTGTAAATATGCACCCCATTTGGCCAGTGTAGGCATCTATGCCACACCACTCTGTGGCCTTTGGGTCCAGTCTCGCACGCACCCTGTGATGGGATAGGTGGTTATTACCTTGGCCAGAGGTGTTCCAGTGATGGGCTCCGTAGCCAGCAAGGCATGGTACACAACAGACAGTTGCTTCTCTATCAAGGTGACCCGGACCTCTGCTCCTTTCCATAGTTGTGACCAGAATTCAATAGGTTGGTGTGTCCATTCAACCCACTGCCAAACACCCCATCCATAACTATCTTTGATTACATGAACATCTAGTTCACAGAGCCTTGATGAGTCCATTACACTCAAGGCCTGTACGGCCTTGACTGCTCACTTAGCAGCAGTAAAAGTAGCTGCACGTATCTCATCCCAGTCCCACCTGACTCCCTTTCATACCAACCTGTATAAGGGCTTCAGAATTGTGTCAAGTGCAGAATAAACACTCTCCAGTAGCCCCAAAACCCCCAAACTCTTGTAATACTGCCAGAGTGGTAGGGGTAGGGAAAGCCTGAACCTTGTCTACGACTGCTTCAGGAATAACTTGAGTTTTACCCGACCAGACAACCCCCAAGAATTTTGCTGACAGATCAGGTCCCTGAACCCTGGGGCTGTTCAAAGCCCATCCTGTCTCCTGTAGATGTTGCAGAAGTCTAGGAACTGCCCCTTCTAAATCTGCAAGAGAATCAGATGTGAGCATGATATAATCAATGTAGTGATACAGCCGCACCATCTGTGGTTTCTTCCATGTGGCCAAGTCCTGGGCTACAAGTCCATGACAGATGGTGGGACTGTGGAGGGATCCCTGTGGAAGGACAGTGAATGTCCACTGCTGGCCTTCCCGTATGAAGGCAAACTATTCCTTACTTTCCTGTGCTATGTCAATTAAAGAAGAAAGTATTAGCAAGGTTCACAACATAATGATACATCCCTAGTTCATGACTGAGGGTGTCCATGAGGGCTGCTATAAAGGGGACAGCAGCATGCAAAGGGGGTGTGGCTTTATTCAATTCCCTGTAGTCCATGGTCATACACCAGGAGCCATCTGGCTTTTCCACTGGCCACCTGGGGAATTAAAAGGACTATGAGTGGGCTTTATGATGCCCACCTTCTCCAACTCCTGTTGAGTTTCTCCAATTTCCTTGTTACCTCCCACCCCCAGGCAATTTATACTGCTTAGTATTTGTCACTCACTGAGGTACAGGCAGAGCTACAGGTGGGTGCTTAGCGTGTCCCCTCAGAACTGCCTTTACCACACACACCCTCAGTCTGAACTCACCTGCAGTGGTGTGTAACCACAGGCCCTGCAGGATATCCACCCCCAAAATATATTCCAGGATGGGAGAAATGTTCACAGTACACTCCTTTTGGGGTAAACACACTATCCCCAGTGGGATTTGGGCTTTCTTCACTCTAATTGCCTTATCCCATAGCCATCTATCACAGCAGGGGTCCCAGGAAAATGCTCAGAGTTGCCATAATTCAGAGAACACTCATCTCCTGTGTTCACCAGTGCCAGGACACGTTGTACATTCACAAGGAACCAATGAATTGCTAATTCTACACGTGGCCTCCGGTCCCCACCATGTTCACCAAGGTGGGGGCCTTGATCCCCCCCACCTCAGTCAAACCGTGATGCCCAACTGTTGTCCTGTGGGGGTGAGGGCCCAGGCAGAGCCTGAGTACTGTCCCCCAGGAAGTCTGGTAGGGACACAGGCCAGACATGGGGCTCTGCCTCCAGCTTCCACGTCCTGGACCTCAGCAGCTGGAACTGCTGCTCTGGCTTTAATTGGTGCCTGCCCCAGGCTCTGCCCCAGGTGCCTGGCCGTCCTTTATCCATCCATTTTGCAGCCCCTTGACCTCTTTGTAGATCAGCCTGGCTCCACCCCAGCCCTTCAGTCTTGTCCCCTGGATACACTTGGTAAGGGGGTTGAATTTGCTCTCCTCACTTCTTATCCCCACTGCAACAAAGAATTGAAGGGCTGAGACACAGTGATGAAGCAGAATGAAAATTTTATTTGAATACACTCCAAAGAGGAGGGGGCTAGATTCAAGGTAGAAAAAAAGGCAGATTTACTTGAATAAAGCAGAGAAGAAGGAAAAGCAGAGGGAGGAAAGGGATGCTCATAGAACTGTTGCTCAGAATAGGGCATAATCCCTTGCCAACTCCTAAAATCAGTGTCCCCTGGTGTCCAGTGTTTGCTGGAATCTGCACAGCCTGGGAACTAAACCCCCAGCACCCCAGGATTTCGGGGAGCTGCAGAGCACTGGCTGGAGGGAGGTCATGTTTTGAGAACCTCCTAAAGGCAAAGAAAAGACATTTGCAGGCAGGCAATTGAGGACCCTGATTGTGCAGCTGCAGTCCTGTCTGGGTCACCCGGTGATGGGAACTTTTAAGTCCAAATCAGAGCTCTCAGTAGTTCCTCCCTACTAGTAGGACAGAGAGAGTGACACACTGGAAGAAAGGCAAGTGTGGACAACCTTAGGAGGAGGTACACCCAAAATCTGGGATTCTGTCTTTTAAGGAGTTTCAAGAATGGGATAAAGGTAAAGTGTTAGGGGTGTAGGCTTGTCAGGTGGTCCATGATGTCTATCTACGGTGAGAGACCATATGTCATTGTCTATAGCCAGTCCTCTAGGTAATTCTGTAGGACAAAACTTTTGTTCTTCTTTAAGATAGTGGCCACTCCTGAGTATTGGGAACACATCAGTTAAGACTGCTTGGCTTGCCTTAAGATAAGTTGTTGGCTGATAACCAAAGAATGTTAGGAATTAACTTCCCAATATTCTGTCAGAAGTGGACTCTTAGCCTTAAGATGAGTCCCTCCTGTTCTTATTATGCTAACCTGCATTAGTTAGAGCAAGTCTCAAGGTCAGCCCAGATTCAGAGCATGTGGAATGAACTCACACTGCAGAAGTCCTGTCTGGCTCTCTGGCTTAATCTGATTAACTCCCTGAGTTCTTGGTGGGCCTCACCCTCTTTTCATCCAGCTCATATCTGTCTTTCTGCCTAACACACTCACCTATGAGGAAACCCTGCGGACCCCCACTATGTGACCCTGCCTCCAGCATCACCAGCTGGTCTTCCAGCTCACACACTTCTTTCTACCCCTTTCATGCCTGCCTCCCCATCCTGACACTCCTGTGGCTCCTCGAATAGGCCCAGGCCCAGAAGGGCAGGCTTGCGCCTGCTCTGCCCCTGCCTTGCACTCCCCTTTTGGTTCTTCTGGATGAACTGGCCCCTGCCTCACCCCTACATTGCAGCCAGCTCTGCTGCAGTCTGCCTCTAGCTGTCTCTCAGGTCCCTTTCTCCCCTCGTTCCCTGTGGACTGACCCTCATCCCAGACCTTATTCATTCACATGTCCCAGTGTCCTCAGTCACTCCTCCCCCTCCACGCACCGTGTCAGATGGAACTTTCTCAAATACTGCTCTGGCCAGGCCTGTGCCACTAGAAGGCTCCACAGCTTCCACCTTCCTCCCCATCATGTCTAGTCCCTCAGCCTCTCCCTTCCTCCTTGACCTCTCCCACCCTCCCTGTTCCATACCACCTCCAGTTGCAACCTAGCACCCAGCCAGGGCTCCAGGCAAGTCAGGTGCACAGGGCAGATTAACCTCACCTATGCCCTCCCCAGTTGGTCCTCCTGCCTCCTCTCCACATCGTCAGGTGCTCCCTGTCAGCCCGGCCCTCCCGGGATTTGGAACAGCAGGCATGTCCGTTGCATTGTGCAGTCAGCGGGTAGCTTGCCTGATGGCCTTTGGGAGGCTTCTGGTGTGCTGTCCGTTGGGGGCTGCAAGGAGGCTGGGGTTGGGATGCAGTAAGGTCCCCTCAGGACAGAGGTGCCCAAACACTGCCCACATTGGAGATAGCACTGATCTTGACTCAGAGCTGAGGGTCCTGTCAGGAGCTGCCCTTGGTCCAAGGTCATGCTCCCTCCCTCAGGTGGCTGACCCCCATTGACTTGGCCATGCAGGGGTGTAAAGGCTCCCTTGCCTCAAGGCAGGGCACCCCTACCAGCCAGCCCAGCTCCTGGGCCTCTTAGTGGGCTGAACGAGGTCTCTGCTGTAACTGCATCCTGACTCACTCCTCCTTGCCCACCTGTTGCCTTCCCTCTTCCATAGCAGTTCCCAGGAACAGTCTCCAACAGACTTCCTGTGGGCACATGGCCAGTTCGATCTCTTTCCCAGGGATCCTGGCTTAAGGTGGCTGGTTCCACGGTGGGTTGAGGAAGCTGACTCTAAACGGGGTACTGGAGCTGCATGCTGTCTGGGCTGGTCACCAGGCAATCAGGCCCCCTCCGTGGGTGGCAGACGGTGTATTTATGCTCCTGGGATGCTGTGGTAGGTGAAATAGTTAACATTTTCATAGGTAGTGAATTAGGGGAGAAATGCACTGAGGAGACAATGTCTCAGGCTTCTGAGAGTTTCTGGGGAAAGACTTTATGTAAGGTCTGGAATTGGTTGGCTGCAGTTGAGACCACTGATCAGAAAAAGACAATAAAAGGCTAGGTAGATTCATCACCAACTGATTGTGAAGTGTCATAGTCAGAGGGTGGTCCAGGCTGCATTTCAGGAGACTCTTTCCTGCTGCAAGAGGGCCGAGGATGCTGAGAATCAGGCCTAGGGCTTAATTAGAGCTGGAAAAAATGAATGTTCACCTTTAGCAAGTCTCCCTCCCTATGTTGGTGAGACAGCGACCATGGGCTTAGACAGAGTAGGGTGAAGGCCTCTGGAAAAAGCAAGGCAAGATAATTACAGTCAGAGCAGTGTAACTCTATGCAAAGAAACCCTCTACCAAAACTCTGTGCTAAACATTAAGCTCTAGAGTTATTCTTCAGTGAGATCAGTTAATATTCCCCAGATAAAGGAAAGTATCTCAGCATAGCCCATGTTTTTATTTTGTTAATCATTTGTAATCATGTGTTAGATTCACTTTAGCATGCTAAAAGACCCAGGCCTATATGCTGTTTTTCCTCCTTCAGACCTAATCAAGTAATTTGCAACCTGGGCAATTAATATTAATAAGCAAGCTTAGCCATAAGCAACATAGTAAAAGCAAGAAAGATTCCATCTTAAAGATAAGATTGCCTTTTAAAACCTAGGAAGTTAAATACAGTTATTAAACTCTTTAGCAAACAGACAATAACTCAGCCCACCTTAAGGGCAGGTCAGGTAGTCTTGATATGCTCCCAGACCAAGAAGCTGCTATTCTGGGAAGGAATCTGCAGTAAATTTCTTATGTTAATTTTGCAGAATTACTTGGAGGACTGATGGGAAAAGAGACTTAATGTCTCATCAAGGATGAACATTCTAGGACCACTCAACAGGTCCACACCCCTAAGCCCTTTATCACATTCCTAAAAATCCTCAACCACCTATAAATCCCCTAGACAACACACAACTATGGGCTTTCTTGTCCCCTCCTGTCCTCTCACTTTATCTCTAAATAAAAGCCCCTCCCTGGCTCTCCTACCTTGAGTGTTTGCTAAGTTCATTCTTTGACCCCGAGAACAAGAACCATCACTGAAACAAATTCCCTGAGGCTTAATGTGGGGATGTCTGAACAGAAAGATGTACTCAGATTTCCATGAACTCTCTGCACCTTCAGAAGTGCCATCTCCCCTCAGGACCCACCCCCACACTCCTCCTAGTCCCACAGCAACTCAGCTTGGCTGCAGAAGTGTTGGGCCTGGTAAGAAAGGAAAAGGACCAAGCTCTGGAGAAGTTGCAGGACCTGGATGAGGTGACCCGGAGGGTATGTGGTGGGGTCCTGAGGGTGCTGGGTCAAGACGGGAGGAGGTGAACATAAAGTTGGTTAAGGCAGAGAACGCCCTTCCATGATACATGATACAGGAAGTAATATCCTAGAGGGATCCCACAAGATGGTGCCCACATGCTGCTTGTAGCTCCTGGAAGCTTGGAGAAAGCAATGACCTGCCCTCAGTAGAGGTGCCAGGGTGATGTGGCAGACAGTCAAAGAAGGGATCAAAGGCCCAGAGAAGTGGGGATTCTCGAGTGGGACACAGCAGGAGGGCTTGAGGTAATGGAAACTAAGTGGCTGTGCTTGACCTTCAGAGGATAGCTGGACCCAGTTATGATGGCCAGTGTGGCAGCCTGGAAGACCTGAACTGCAGAGGGTGAGGAGATACCAGTAGGGATGACCAAAACCCTCAGCAGGGTGCATGGTAATGACCCCTTTGTTCTTCCCCAAAGTACCTATGGCTATTGAGCTGCCATCCACTGGGTAAAGGGAAGCCCAAATATTTCAAGGACTGTTAGACACAGAATCTGAGTTAGTATGGGTATCCAGGGACCCTAAGTATCGTCATGGTCTCCTGTTAGTGTTGGGGCAAACGAGAGCTTGGTAATAAATAGAGTCCTGCCCAAGTCCAGCTCACAGAAGATCCACTGTGGCCCTGGGCCCTCCCAGAGGTGATTTCCCTGGTTCTAAATGCATGGTTGGAATAGACATATCTGATACTTGAAGAACACCCACACTGGTCCCTTGGTTCACTGCGGGTTAGAGCTGCCATAGTGGGGACAGTCCAAGTGAGAGCCACTGGAATCTACCCCATCCCCCATTACCCAGCCAAGATAATAAAGTTAAAACATTTCATCCCTGTGGGAATGATGGAGATTAGTGGTACCTTAGAAGACCTAAAGCATGTAGGTTGGTGGTTCCTATTTTATCATCACTTAATTCATCAGTGTAACCCCTGCAACACCCAGCTGGATCCTGGAGGGTGACAGTGGGCTACCACTGCTCGGTTGCTGCGCCAATTTAGTTTCTTTGCGAGAGCCAGTCACCGTGTCCTCAGGCCTAGCTCACAGCGATTGTGGCAACCACATTGCTTCCCATCTGTCAGGAAGGCACACAGACACAGCCAATGTTCACTATACATGTAAAGTGTTGCCCCAGAGCCATGTTAATTCTTCCTTTTCCAAAATATAGAGCCAAGGAGTGGAATATCTTGGCGCACCATAGCCCACCGCATTCTCCACTGTATTGATGACCTCAGTGTCATCAGTTGATTAGGGTAGAAGAGCAAGAAGTATGGAAAGTATGTTGGAAACTTTGTACTCTAGAGGGGTGGAGGTGAATTCTACGAAGATGCAGGAGGCACTCATAACAGTAAAGGCTTTTATTTTTAGAACTTTACTGAGGTATAATTTACAGACAATATGTTGCCCATATTCAATATGTAAACGTTAAAGAGTTTTGATATATGTCCATGAAATTATCACCTCAAGATAATGATCATATCCATCACCCCAAAAGTTTCCTTATGACCATTTATAACCTATCTCTTCTTTTCTACCTACTTCTCAGTACCAGTCCCCAGGCAACTACTGGTCTGCTCTCTGCCACTATAGATTTGTTTGAATTTTCTAGAATTTTATATAGGTGGAATCATACAATATATATGCTATGTCCAGCTTCTGTTCATTAGCATAATGACTTTGAGAGTCATTCATGTTAATGTATTAAAAGTTCAGTCTTTTTATTGCTGAGTAGTATTCCATTTTATGGACATGCCGTCATTTGTTCATTCATTCTCCCATTGGTGGACATTTGGGTTGTTTCTAGTTTCTATTAGAAATAAAGCTTCCATGAACATTAGCATATAAGTCTTTGTGTGGATATATGTTTTCACTAAATCTGGGTAAATATCTAGGAGTGAATGGACTAAGGAGGAAGTCCTAGGAGGAATGACTCAGTCATATGGTACATGTATGTTTAACTTTATAAAAACTTGCTATTTTCCAAAGTGGTGGCACTATTTTGGTTTCACCAGCAGTGTAGAACATTCTGGTTTTTCCACATGCTTACGAACATTGGTGTGGTCAATTTTTTTTTTATTATTGTCATCCTAGTAGGCATGTAGTGACACTGGGATTTGATTAGCCTTTCCCTAGTGACTCATGATGTTGGCCATCTTTTCATGTGCTTATTTGCCATCAGTTTATCTTCTTTGCTGAAATGATTATTCAAATCTTTTACCCATTTCTAAAAAACAGGAACAAAACACTATCATGTATGTGTCCAAAGCCCTCCCCGCCCCTGTCCTCTGAGGTGGTGTTGGTTTTTTTGCTGTTTATTTCAGCAGAGATGGAGGAAAGGGTGTGAGTCTAGGATGATGTACATTGGAACAGATCTGGGAGTACTCGGGGGGTCTCCAAGCATCCTGTAAGAGGGGAAAGGGAGGGGAGGAGGAGAGAAGGCTGGAAGCTAACAGGGAGGGACGAGGGGAGGAGACTGGAGGATTTGCTGGGAGATGCTGTTTTTTTTTCTGAGGGAAACTGGGGAAGGAAGACTTTGAGGAAGTTTTGCTTTGTGAAATGGGATCCTCCATTTCACAGTCCCCTCAAGAGAACCCTAAGCAGAGCTCTTTGTGACAGCTCAGAGCTTTTGAATTTGGGTGTGTGTTACTTTGGCTTTGTCACTACACTGAGATGGGTGTGTGTGGGGTGGGCATTGGGGGTTATTGGGATGTTACCAAAACATTGAGCAGTTATGACTTTATTCTTGGTGTGGCCTTAGAAGAGAAGTACAACAATGGAGAGGAGCAGGGTGGGGAAGTACTTAAAACATGTTTTACAATTTTTATTTTGCAATAATCCAAAGTGTTATACAGAACAAGAAGTTGCAAAAAATATGTACAAGGAAACTTCCCCCAGTTCCTGCCAATGGGAACATCTTCCCTAACTATGGTACAATGAAACCAGGAGATTACAGTATATATTCAGATTTCACCAGTTTTACATGCATTCATTTGTGTGTGTGTGAGTGTAAATACTTCTGTGCATTTTATCACAGGTGTAGATTCATGTAACTGACACCACAACCAAGACACAGAACAATTATGCTGCCTCAAGAATCCCCCGGGCTGCCCTGTATTTCCCTCCATCCCTTCTTCCCGTCTCCTCTGCTCCTAACCCCTGGCAACCACTAATCTGATTTCCAGATCTATAGTTTTGTCATTTCCAAAGTGTTATATAAATGGATCATGTGGCCTTTGATACTGGCTTTTCTCACTCAGCATAATTCACTTGAGATTCATCCAGGTTGTTGAACATATCAATACTTTCTTCCACTTGATTGCTGACTGATTTTTGATATGGATGAACCACTTTTTGTTTAACCACTCATCCTCTGAAGGACATTTATGCCTTCTCCAGTTTTTGTCTATTATGAATAACACTGCTATGAATATTTGTGATCAGGTTTTGGCTTGAATGTAAGTTTTCATTTCTCTGTGACAGATGCTAAGTTGTATGATAAGTGTATATTTACTTTTATAGGAAGTGCCAAATTTTTCCCAGAGTGGTTGTACCGTTTTACATTCCTGTCAGCAATGTATGCGTGACCTAGTTTTTCTGCACCCTCACCAACCTTTGCTGTTGTCACTATTTTTTCTCTTTTAGTCATTCTGGTAGGTATGTAGTGATATCTGACTGTGGTTTCAATGTACATTTCTCTAATGGCTAATGATGTTGACCATCTTTTCATGAGCTATTGGCCAGTGTATATCCTCTTTAGTGAAATGTATGTTCATGTCTTTTGTTCATTTACTGAGTGGATATTTTAAAAATTGGGTTGTCTTCTCTTTGAGTTGTAAGAGTTCTTTATGTATTCCAGATTCAAATCCCTTGCTGTATATATATTTTGCAAATATTTTCTCCAAGTTTATAGCTTCTCTTTTCCTTTTTGTAGCAGCGCCTTTTGAAGAAAAAAGTTTTAAATTTGATGAAGTCCAGTTTACTGATTTTTGTTCTTTAATGGGTTATGCTGTTTGCATTTTATTTAAGCAATCTTTGCCAAACCAAAGGTCACTAAGATTTTCTTCTGTTTTCTTCTAGAAGTTTGTGCTAATCGCACATAATCATCTGATTGCTAAAGGACCTATAAGACTCACAGTTTATCGTCACACTTTATTACGGGCATTGCAGCCACATCTGAAGGAGGATCTGCCCCGGGCAGGGGGATCTGGAGACCTCAGCCACTCGGTTGCCCAGGATGCACTTTGATTTGTTCCCCCTGCAGAGGGCAGTGCAGTGCCCGCGCATGATGCAACAGGCCAAAATCCGTTGGTTCTGAAACAGGTCAGTGCCCCAGCCATGGAGTCATGGTAATTTATTTGCTTCTGTTCTGCACCAGGAGTCCTCAAAATCCTCACTCAATTCCCTGGGACAGTCTTAGAGGTAGTATTAACTGGTGCTAGGAATCCTACACCTATGAGTCTTATTTTGTAGTGTCCTTTGCTGAGTATCCAACCAGCCTTTCCCACCCCGGCTTTGAGACTGTCCTTTGTTGGAAATGCAGTTTCTGGCTTTTAGCTTAAAATGGCTCTTCAGGCAAGCATGGCACGAAAGTAGAAACCATCTGCTAAAGACAAGATTGAATGGCCTGGTTTAATTATTGTAGTAACTGGCAATAGCAGAAAGAAAATCAGTGATCTTTTTTGGGGTTTGAGACAGAGCTGTTACACAAGGATGTCCCCAGGGGGCCTGAACACCCTGATAGGGCTAAGCCTTCCGAATCACCCTGTAAAGCTTACGAACTCTTAAATGTTTTTATTAGTGTAACATTTTATTAATGCTTTGTACATTTTGCACATACAAAATTAACCTCCAAAAGGTTGAACTTCACTTTTAGAATTTATAGCTTTTTCTACTCTGTGGGTTGGATAAACAGGTCAGCAGGTCAGCTCTTTAATGGACTAATAAGAAATGTGGAGCTAATTAAATATAAGGGATGCACCATGCCTATTATTTCTAGGGTCTCTTTTGCACGTGACTGCCCTGTCAGGCTGGGAAGTGAGGCAGTGAGCCTCTGGGGGTTGTGACTATCCAGGAAGCACCAAGATGGGTTGGGTGTAGAACCATGCTGACAGTTTTGGGGTTTTGTTCTGAGTTCAGTGTCCAGTCATAAAGAAGACAACACCAAAACAGCTTGTCTGAAGAGACTGGCCTCGTGGCCGAGGCTGAATCCCGAGTGCCTGAGAGGAAGGCCTGGGCACAAGGCCACGGACAGGGAATGTTCAAGGGCGTGCAAAGGCAGCCTTTTCAGGATACAACACAGTGAGTTCAAACTACAAACAGAAGCAAGGAAATCATTAACATCGAGGAGAAAAGTGAATCCTCAGGTGGGTCAGGGCAATAAGTCCACATGCAGGCCAATGGTTCGTGCCCTGGAGAGGCTGACTTAAGCTCAGGTGCATGGAAGAAATCTGAGATAATGGTGTGTCTGCTTCATTCACCGAGTGCTTATTTATTAGTGTTCTTTATGCCCAACCTTTATAACTTCTTATTTATAAAATTCACATCTATTCTTTTAAGGTGAAAAACATGATTACCTACAAAAACTTGAATCATAACAAAATCTATGTAAGCCTAAGACTCAGCCCTTGATTCTTCCGGATATAAATGTCCTGTGCAAATCTGGCTCAGGAAAAATTCTCCTTCAAGATGACTTATGGATAAGAAACCACCTAAGGATCACTCTGAAGAAAAAAGAGGGAAAGGAAGCACAAATGGATGAGTAAGAAGACTGTTGCCACCTGGCACACGTGAGCCACATGACCAGATGCCTTGTATCAGATGACATAAGCTGATGGAGCCACCTGTGCAAACAAGAGGCCCCTGCGGAGCTCCAAGAGCTGAGGGGAGGGAAGCAAGACCTCTGAGGAGATGAAGTGTGACCTGGCAGAGCTCAGGGATAGAGAAGTCCAACTCAGAAGGAGGAAACCATTGGCTGGCATCCTCACCTCTGCTAGTGGCTGCAGGGCAAAGTCCAGGTGAGTTTTCACAGAAGCACATCTCAAATTTAAGTGTTTCAAAGACCAAGCAGTGTAAAACCATTTCCAGGAAGACCTGAGCGGTGGGGTCTCAAGGCAAAGTTTCCTCTCCTTTTCATGGAAGACAGTTCGGGCTTGCAAAGGGGCCTCCCCCTAGCCTCCACTTCACTTCAGGATTGTGGACTTCGGTGTACATGTATTTGCTTTCAAGAATGCTTTTCCTCCCAAATTTTACAATTTATTATAAAAGTGAAAGTTTTATGACTTTCTGCCAAATGTATCCTATGTTTAAGGTTCTTATTTGTATATCTATGGCTTCCCGTGCAAGAACATTTTCAAAATTAAGATTAATAAAAAGAATGTTTTTGTTCCATGTTTCTTTAAAGAAGCTCCCCAAGAGAGTTTGCCGTGTGCTGGGGGATGGCACCGTGCATCCTGCCGAAGGCACTGGGGTCTTGAAGAATCTGAGTTCAGGGCATTGCTCCTGGGCTGAGTGACCCTTGACAAAAACACTTCACTTGTCATCTCGTTTGGCCTCCAGGATGGTGCCATGAGGTCCCCGACGGATAACGAAGTCATCACACCACCTTGGCAGCTGGGACAGATTCAGGAGAGCCGCCACTGGAGCTCCCGTGCTTGGGGGAGTTCTGAGCACGTGGTACTTTGACTCAGCTTGTCACCATCAAATTTGAAGTGAAAGGAAGACCTGAGACACAGGGTTACTTGCCCAAGATCACACAGCTAGTCTGTGGACAGATGGGTCCTGTCCTGTGTCCCACCTGCACTCGCCCTCAATCCACTGCCTTAGCCTTACTCTCCTCTGCCTCAGTCTCCCAAGAGATGGGTGGGGCCAAGCAGGAGGCCAAGCAGGGTCTCCACCAGCGTGGGGTAGGGGACGTGTGAAGTGAGGCCAGGTGTCTGTTCACAAGAGGACTGTCAGCTCAGCTGCTGCTCTGTAGGCAGCAGGTTTATCGTCTGCACTCACCCTGCAGAGGGTGGTGCGCTGCGCTGACACCCCACGTCCAGACACTGCAGCGCCTGGAACTGTGGGTTGTTACTGTTCCTGTGAATTCTGTCTTCCATTTTCTTAGGATCTGTGCTTTCACCATGTTCTTCTCAGAGCACCTGACTTAAGGTGGACAAGGCAGGGAGGTGGGGCCAGTGGGCTTCCAGGGAAGCCCAGCATCTCACATCGGAGGCCCAACTCCCTGGGCACAGAGCTGCCTGCCCACCTCAGTGGCCTCCTGGAGACAGCACTCCACTCCTGCCTTGGAGTCCTCCCCATGCCCTCAGGAAGTCTCGGCCAAGGCAGTTCTTCTTCTTCTTCCAGTGCACTTTTGTGCTGACACATAGCCGGGACATCTTTGCCTAAGATCAAGCCTGCCCTGCGCACCATTGGTCTAGCTCCACCTGACCACAGGGCTGCAGCATGCGGTCCGGCTGCTGTCTGAAAGGACAGGCCTGGCTGCAATGTCCAAGATCTGCCTCTGGCAATCCCCTGTTGAGCAGTTGTCCTTGTTGCCTGGGACCTGGGATGGCTAGCCGACTCTGGCACTGAACCAATCCCTTCTGCAAGCCCTTGACTGTATCTCCAATGGACAGAATGGCCAGCACTCCCTGGTTAACTGAATAACTAACCTCCTCTCACGAGCTGCTGGGCCAGTGGCTACCCTGTCTAAGCCAGGAGGCCTGGAGATGCTTGCAGCCCCTCCCTTATGCTCTCCTTCTGTTGGGATCTTAGGGGTCCTCGGAACCAGGTCTACCTGGAGAAACAGTCTTAATGTGAGACCTGTGCAACCCAAGGGTGCCTCACATCTCATTTAGTATTGTGTGTGGAGATGATGTATTCAGAATTGTGCATAGATGAAAATGTGCTTTTTCTTTTTTCTTTTCTTTTCTTTTGGTATCATTAATGTACAATTACATGAACAACATTATGGTTACCAGACTCCCCCCATTATCAAGTCAGCACCACATACCCCATTATAGTCATTGTCCATCAGCGTAGTAAGATGCTATAGAATCACTATTTGTCTTCTCTATGTTGTACTGCTTTCCCCATGCCCCCTGACCCCCTATATTATGTGTGCTAATCGTAATGCCCCTTCCCACCCATCCTCCCCAGTCCCTTTCCCTTTGGTAACTGTTAGTCCATTCTTGGGTTCTGTGGGTCTGCTACTGTTTTGTTCCTTCAGTTTTTTCTTTGTTCTTATACTCCACAGATGAGTGAAATCATTTGATACTTGTCTTTCTCCACCTGGCTTATTTCACTGAGCATAGTACCCTGTAGCTCCATCCATGTTGTTGCAAATGATAGGATTTGTTTTCTTCTTAAGGCTGAATAATATTCCATTGTGTATATGTACCACATCTTCTTTATCCATTCATCTACTGATGGACACTTAGGTTGCTTCCATTTCTTGGCTACTGTAAATAGTGCTGTGATAAACATACGGGTGCATATGTCTTTTTCAAACTGGGCTGCTGCATTCTTAGGGTAAATTCCTAGGAGTGGAATTCCTGGGTCAAATGGTATTTCTATTTTTGAGTTTTTTGAGGAACCTCCATACTGCTTTCCACAATGGTTGAACTAGTTTACATTCTGACCAGCAGTGTAGGAGGGTTCCTCTTTCTCCACATCCTCACCAACATTTGTTGTTGTTTGTCTTTTGGATGGTGGCCATCGTAACTGGTGTGAGGTGATACCTCATTGTGGTTTTAATTTGCATTTCTCTGATGACTAGTGATGTGGAGCATCTTTTCATGTGCCTGTTGGCCATCTGAATTTCTTCTTTGGAGAACTGTCTGTTCAGATCCTCTGCCCATTTTTTAAGTGGATTATTTGCTTTTTGTTTGTTGAGGTGCATGAGCTCTTCATATATTTTGGATGTCAACCCTTTATCAAATATGTCATTTATGAATATATTCTCCCATACTGTAGGATGCCTTTTTGTTCTATTGATGGTGTCCTTTGCTGTACAGAACCTTTTCAGCTTGATATAGTCCCACTTGTTCATTTTTGCTTTTGTTTCCCTTGCCCGGGGAGATATGTTCATGAAGAAGTCGCTCAAGCTTATATTCAAGGGAGTTGTGCCTTTATTTTCTCCTAAGAGTTTTCTGGTTTCAGGACTTACATTCAGGTCTTTGATCCATTTCGAGTTTACTTTTTTGTATGGAGTGAGACAGTAATCCAGATTCATTCTCTTACATGTAACTGTCCAGTTTTGCAACACCAGCTGTTGAAGAGGATGTCATTTCCCCATTGTATATCCATGGCTCTTTTACCGTATATTAATTGACCATATGTGCTTGGGTTAATATCTGGACTCTCTGTTCTGTTCCACTGGTCTATGGGTCTGTTCTTGTGCCAGTACCAAATTGTCTTGATTACTGTGGCTTTGTAGTAGAGCTTGAAGTTGGGAAGCGAGATTCCCCCCTGCTTTATTCTTCCTTCTCAGGATTGCTTTGGCTATTTGGGGTCTTTTGCGGCTCCATATGAATTTTAGAACTATTTGTTCCAGTTCATTGAAGAATGCTGTTGGTATTTTGATAGGGATTGCATTGAATCTGTAGATTGTTTTAGGCAGGATGGCCATTTTGACAGTATTAATTCTTCCTACCCAAGCAAGAGCATGGGATCAATTTCCATTTGTTAGTGTCCTCTTTAATTTCTCGTAAGGGTGTCTTGTAGTTTTCAGGGTATAGGTCTTTCACGTCCTTGGTTAGGTTTATTCCTAGGTATTTTATTCTTTTTGATGCAATTGTGAATGGAATTGTTTTCCTGATTTCTCTTTTTGCTAGTTCATCATTAGTGTATAGGAATGCAACAGATGTCTGTGTATTAATTTTGTATCCTCCAACTTTGATGAATTCAGATATTAGTCTAGTATTTTTGGAATGGATTCTTTAGGGTTTTTTATGTAAAATATCATGTCATCTGCAAATAGTGACAGTTTGACTTCTTCCTTGCCAATCTGGATGCCTTGTATTTCTGTTTTGTCTGATTGCCATGGCTAGGACCTCCAGTACTATGTTGTATAAAAGTGGGGAGAGTGGGCATCCCTCTCTTGTTCCCAATCTTAGGTGAAAAGCTTTCAGCTTCTCACTGTTAAGTATGATGTTGCCTGTGGGTTTGTCATATATGGCCTTTATTATGTTGAGTTACTTGCCTCTATACCCATTTTGTTGAGAGTTTTTATCATGAATGGATGTTGAATTTTGTCGAATGCTTTTTCAGAATCTATGGAGATGATCATGTGGTTTTTTTCCTTCTTTTTGTTGGTGTGGTGGATGATGTTGATGGATTTTCGAATGTTGTACCATCCTAGCATCCCAGAGATGAATCCCACTTGATCATGATGTATGATCCTCTTGATGTAATTTTGAATTCAGTTTGCTAATATTTTGTTGAGTATTTCTGCATCTACATTCCTCAGGGATATTGGTCTGTAATTTTCTTTTTTGGGGGGGTCTTTGCCTGATTTTGGTATTAGAGTGATGCTGGCTTCATAGAATGGGTTTGAAAGTGTTCCCTCCTCTTCTATTTTTGGAAAACTTTAAGGAGAATGGGTATTATGTCTTCTTTAATTGTCTGAAAAAATTCAGCGGTGAGTCCCTCTGGCTTTGGGGTTTTGTTCTTCAGTAGTTTTTTGATTACTGCTTCAATTTCATTACTGGTAATTGGTCTGTTTAGATTTTCTGTTTCTTCCTTGGTCAGTCTTGAAAGGTTGTATTTTTCTAGAAAGTTGTCCATTTCTTCTAAGTTATCCAATCCAGCTTGTTAGCATATAGATTTTCATAGTATTCTCTAATAATTCTTTGTATTTCTGTGGTGTCCGTCATAATTTTTCCTTTCTCATTTCTGATTCTGTTTATGTGTGTAGATACCCTTTTTCTCTTAATAGGTCTGACTAAGGGTTTATTTATTTTGGTTATTTTCTCAAAGAACAAGCTCTTGGTTTCATTGATTTTTTTCTATTGCTTTATTCTTCTCAATTTTATTTATTTCTTCTCTGATCTTTATTATGTCCATCCTTCAGCTGAATTTGGGCCTCATTTGTTCTTCTTTTTCCAGTTTCAATAATTGTGACTTTAGACTATTCATTTGGGATTGTTCTTACTTCTTTAAATAGGCCTGGATTGCAATATACTTTCCTCTTAGAACTGCCTTCACTGCGTCCCACCGAAGTTGGGGCTTTGTGCTGTTGTTGTCATTTGCTTCCATATATTGCTTGATCTCTCTTTTAATTTGGTCATTGATCCATTGATTATTTAGGAACATATTGTTTAGCCTCCATGTGTTTGTTAGCCTTTTTGTTTTCTTTGTACAATTTATTTCTAGTTGTATACCTTTGTGATCTGAGAAGTTGGTTGGTAGAATTTAAATCCTTTTGAATCTACTGAGGCTCTTTTTGTGGCCTAATATGTGGTCTATTCTGGAAAATGTTCCATGTGCACTGGAGAAGAATGTGTATCCTGCTGCTTTTGGGTGCAGAGTTCTGTAGATGTCTGTTAGGTCCATCTGTTCTAGTGTGTTGTTCAGTGCCTCTGTGTCTTTACTTATTTTCTGTCTGGTTGATCCGTCCTTTGGAGTGAGTGGTGTGTTGAAGTCTCCTAAAATGAATGCATTGCATTCTATTTCCTCCTTTAATTCTGTTAGTATTTGTTTCACATATGTCGGTGCTCCTGTGTTGGGCGCATAGATATTTATAATGGTTATATCCTCTTGCTGGACTGACCCTTTATCATTATGTAATGTCTTGTTTTGTCTCTTGTTACTTTCTTTGTTTTGAAGTCTATTTTGTCTGATACAAGTACTGCAACACCTGCTTTTTTCTCCCTATTGTTTGCATGAAATATCTTTTTCCATCCCTTCACTTTTAGTCTGTGTATGTCTTTGGGTTTGAGGTGAGTCTCTTGTAAGCAGCATATAGATGAGTCTTGCTTTTTTTATCCATTCTGTTACTCTGTGTCTTTGATTGGTGCATTCAGTACATTGACATTTAGGGTGATTATCCAAAGATATGTACTTATTGCCATTGCAGGCTTTGGATTAGTGGTTACCAAAGGTTGAAGCGTAGCTTCTTTACTATCTAACCATCTAACTTTAACTCACTTATTACACTATTATAAACACAGTCTGATGATTCTTTATTTCTTTCCCTTCTTATTCTTCCTCCTCTATTCTTTATATGTTAGATGTTTTAATCTGTAGTCTTTTGTGTTTCCTTGACTGCTTTTGTGGATAGCTGATTTAATTTTTTGCCTTTAGTTAGTATTTGGTTGGTCTGCTTTCTTTGCTGTGATTTTATTTTCTCTGGTGACATCTATTTAGCCTTAGGAGTACTTCCATCCAGCGTGGTCCCTTTAACATTCCCTGTAGAAGTGTTTTGTGGGAGGCAAATTCCCTCAACTTTTGCTTATCTGGAAATTGTTTAATACCTCCTTCAATTTAAATGATAATCTTGCTGGATACAGTATTCTTGGTTCAAGGCCCTTCTGTTTCATTGCATTAAATATATCATGCCATTCTCTTCTGGCCTGTAAGGTTTCTGTTGAGAAGTCTGATGATAGCTTTATGGGTTTTCCTTTGTGGGTGATCTTTTTTCTCTCTCTGGCTGCCTTAATACCCTGTCCTTGTCTTTGATCTTTTCCATTTTAATTATTATATGTCTTGGTGTTGTCCTCCTTGGGTCCCTTGTGTTGGGAGATCTGTGGGCTTCCATGGACTGAGAGACTATATCCTTCCCCAGCTTGAGGAATTTTTCAGCAATTATTTCTTCAAAGACACTTTTTATCCCTTTTTCTCTCTCTTCTTCTTTTGGTATCCCTATTATGTGAACATTGTTCAGTTTGGATTGGTCACGCAGTTCTCTTAATATTTTTTCATTCCTAGAGATCCCTTTATCTCTCTCTGCCTCATCTTCTCTGTATTCCTGTTCTCTGATTTCTATTCCATTAACAGTCTCTTGCACCTCATCCAGTCTTCTTTTAAGTCCTTCCATTGATTGTTTCATTTCTGTTATCTCCTTCCGGACTTCATCCCTTAGCTCTTGCATGTTCTCTGCAGCTCCATCAGCATGGTTATGACTTTTATTTTGAATTCTTTTTCTGGAAAATTGGTTATATCTATCACACTAGGCTCTCTCTTTGGCGTTTGAGTAATTTTGGACTGGACCAGGTTCTTCTGCCTTTTCATGGTCATACAAGTGATTGCCGGCATGTGGTTCATGTGTCAGCTGAGAGAACAAAGTCCCTTCCTGCTTGCTGGTCGCCTTGCCCTTCTCCGCTGCCTGTGCCAGTTACCTGCACACAGGGAGCAGTCTCTGGGTTAATCCCTGAGCTGCCGTGGGCAGGGTGGCCCTCGGGATGGCCTAGGACACTGCTAGGGGTCGCAGGTGTGCAGCGTGTGTTCTCCTGCGAGAACAGCACCCCTTCATGCCTTCTGGACTTTGCACAGGCTGTGCTGGGCATCCGCCCACAGGGGGCAGTCTCTGAGTCTGGCCCGGTTAGCTGCACACTGGGAGAGGACTCTGTGTGATTACTGTGGGCAAGGCTGCTCCCTGACTGGTCTGTAGAAATGGCGGGTCAGCCAGTTTGCTTGCAGTGCCAGCTGGGGGGAATGAACAGCAGGCTGCTTATTGCTGTGAGGGGCTTCAGAGCTGTGTTGCCACCCATGGGGTTAGGGCTCCTGAAGTTCCTTAAAATTTCAGTCTGCTGGGCTGAGCGTGCTGGGATGATTTTGTCCACCTGTTAAATCCTTGTCCCTTTAAGACTTTTAAAGTGCCCGCTTTTCTTTTGTCCCAGGGCAGCTGGCTGTGGGGATCCACTCACTGTCTCTGTCTTGGATTTTACCTTTCCCTTTCTCTAATATTCAGTACACCGTGCAATGTGTGTCTGTGCTCCCAAGGATGATTATTTAGCAGTCCTGTGCTTCCACTCCCTCCCCACTCTGATTCTTTTCCTCCTGCTGGTGAACTGGGGTGGGGCGATTGCTTGGGTCCCGCCAGGTCACAGCTTTGTATCTTATCCCCTTCGCAAGATGCTGAGTTCCCGCAGATGTAGATGCAGCCGGGCTGTTGCATGGTATCTTCTGGTCTCTCTTTTAGGAATAGTTGTATTTGCTGTATTTTCAAAATATATGTGGTTTTGGAAGGAGATTTCTGCCACCCTACTCATGCCGCCATCTTGTGCGCCCCTCTGACAATGTGCATTTTCTGAAGAGATGACCGATGGTGTTTGTTCAGTTCTCAAGGGGTACATGGCCCATGATAGGTGAAGAACCTCTCTCTAAGGAGACCCATCCTGCTCTGGAAGGCCCAGGGTTGACTCTCTCCAGATCCCTTTTCCTCCTATTTCCAGAAGACAAAGGGACAGGGAGGGGACTTGAAGGCAACCTTGAGACCTGGCTGGGGGGAATGAGGGTGTGGAAGGCAGATTAGGATTCTGTGGCCTTCTAGGTCCTATTCATGGTTGTGCACAAATGACTTAATGACCCCCATCATAACTTCAAGGATCCATGAAGGGCACTGCTATGGGCAAGGTGGGTTCCCTCAGAGGGTCCGTGTCTGTCTTCACTGTGGGCTGGGAGTGGGGCATACATGTTTCCACCCAGAAGGCTATTGGCTCTCTTTCCTAGTCTCTCTAACAGCTGGATTCCCTGTATAGTCTCTATGACTACATATTAAGCAATGATATCTACAGAAAAAACTGTGTGTGGTTTCTGAGCAGTCTCCTGAATAAGGAGGGTGTGCATCCTTGTCCCCTTCTTTCTTTTTGCTACCCACAATGTGTATGTGATGGCTGGAGCACTAGCAGCAATTCTGGGCCATCCCACCCTAGAATGGCAGTGCAGAGAGCCATGAGCCTGCATCCATGAAGGTAAACAAAGTCCTATCCATGTTTTTGCTGTAGTTCTCTGGGGTTTGCTGGGAGATGCAGTTGATCCTTACTGATGATGTCTCCCTGGTGGAGCTGCTGTGCGAAAAACTAGGGGAAAATGTCCATGTTGGCCCATATGGTGTACATGTGAGGGAAAACCTCCTGAAAGGCCACAGAGTCAAATATCTAACATGACTAAGTTCAGCATGGCTTTAGGTGATTGCTACTTTACTGCTTAGCTTTTTTGTTTTTACTAATTTCTACAGTCAACAAAGGTAACATAATGAAGACTGAAAAGGAAAAGAAAATGGTAAAGGGCATTGACAGATCATTCACAGAACCAGAAACATACATTTAGCTGACATGAAAAAATGCTTAACTTCTTGAGTTATTAAATAAAAACTAAAGTTCTGAAATTCCCTTTTTCAGTTCTCATGGAAACAGATTATTTTGCATAATAATACCCAGGGTAATAGAAGGCACCAGAGCCCATCTATCACAAATATATATAAAACCTTCCTACTGAGGCACAGGACAGGTGGGGCTGGGAGATAGAGCAGGGGTGAGAGAATTTGCTAAAGTTCTTTTTGTGGTGGGAAAGAAATGGATACTGTTAAGTTTAAGAGACACATGTAAGCAAATATAAAGGACGGGTCTTAAAGACAACCACCATAAAAAACAAAGTATTGCTTTTAAAGCACCAGAGAACCTCTTCTACCTCCCCAAAACTCCCAAAATTTGATCTCTACAATAGGCACATGAAAGGAAAACAGACAAAACCTCTTAGCAAACTTCCTTTTCTTGTTAAAGGTTATAAACCAAAACTTATAACATCTACTTAAAACGTTAGCTGCATCCTCTTTAAAACCAAGCAGAAGATCTGATGTCTACATCTTATCTCCATAGTTAAACATAGTCCCGTAGACTGGCAAATGCTAGGATAAGAGAATGAGAGAGAAGAGAGCATAGATGATAGACAGACAGGAGAGGAAAGAATATAAAGTGGGGGACTAACATCGACATTATTTGCAGGTGACATGATCATCTGTTAACACCCACCACTTAAAACCACTATTTCTGGGTTTTGTCCCAGAGCATCATGAGGCTCCTCCTCCATCTGGTGTCTTCTCCCTATGGGTATGCCCTGGTTGGCTTTAGGGAAGGAGGTAGGAAATCCCCGGGCAGTGGAATTTCCCATAGTAGGAAAGCATTGGTTTCCATCTCCAGCATCCTAGGGGCAGCATTAGGCAGAAAGACTTGGGATCACCCCAGCTCCAAAAGTCAGCTTGGCTGTTTTTTTTTTAAATAATTTATTTTGGTATCATTAATCTACAATTACATGTGCAATATTATGGTTATTAAACTATCCCCTTCATCAGGTCCCCCCGACCAACCCCATTACAGTCACTGCCCATCAGCGTAGTGAGATGCTATAGAATCACTACTTGTCTTCTCTGAGTTGTACAGGCCACCCCGTGCCCCCCCCAACATTACATCTGATAATTTTAATGCCCCTTTTCCCCCCTTATCCCTCCCTTCCTACCCATCTTCCCCAGTCCCTTTCCCTTTGGTAACTATTAGTCCATTCTTGGGTTCTGTGAGTCTGCTGCTGTTTTGTTCCTTCAGTTTTTTTCTTTGTTCTTATACTCCACATATGAGTGAAATCATTTGATACTTGTCTTTTCGGCTTGGCTTATTTCACTGAGCATAATACCCTCTAGCTCCATCCATGTTGTTGCAAATGGTAGGATTTGTTTTCTTCTTATGGCTGAATAATATTCCATTGTGTATATGTACCACATCTTCTTTATCCATTCATCTACTGATGGACACTTAGGTTGCTTCCATTTCTTGGCTATTGTAAATAGTGCTGCGATACACAAAGGAGTGCATATGTCTTTTTGAAACTGGGCTGCTGGACTCTTAGGGTAAATTCCTAGGAGTGGAATTCCTGGGTCAAATGGTATTTCTATTTTGAGTTTTTTGAGGAACCTCCATACTGCTTTCCACAATGGTTGAACTAATTTGCAGTCCCACCAGCAGTGTAGGAGGGTTCCCTTTTCTCCACATCCTCGCCAACATTTGTTGTTGTTTGTGTTTTGGATGTTGGCCATCCTCACTGGTGTGAGGTGATATCTCATTGTGGTTTTAATCTGCATTTCTCTGATGATTAGCGATGTGGAGCATCTTTTCATGTGCCTGTTGGCCATCTGAATTTCTTCTTTAGAGAGGTGTCTATTCATGTCCTCTGCCCATTTCTTAATTGGATTATTTGCTTTTTGTTTGTTAAGGTGTGTGAGTTCTTTATATATTTTGGATGTCAACCCCTTATCAGATACGTCATTTATGAATATATTCTCCCATACTGTAGGATGTCTTTTTGTTCTACTGATGTTGTCCTTTGCTGTACAGAAGCTTTTCAGCTTGATATACTCCCACTTGTTCATTTTTGCTTTTGTTTCCCTTGCCCGGGGAAGATATGTTCATGAAGAAGTCACTCATGTTTATGTCCAAGAGATTTTTGACTATGTTTTTGTCTAAGAGTTTTATAGTTTCATGACTTACATTCAGGTCTTTGATCCACCTTGAGTTTACCTTTGTGTATGGGCTTAGACAGTAGTCCAATTTCATTCTCTTACATGTAGCTGTCCAGTTTTTCCAACACCAGCTGCTGAAGAGGCCGTCATCTCCCCAATGTATATCCAAGGCTCCCTTATCAAATATTAATTGACTGTATGTGTTTGGGTTGATGTTTGGATTTTCTATTCTATTCCACTGATCTGTGGGTCTGTTTTTGTGCCAATACCAAATTGTCTTGATTACTGTGGCTTTGTAGTAGAGCTTGAAGTCAGGGAGTGTAATTCCCCCTGTTTTATTCCTCCTTCTCAGGATTGCTTTGGCTATTCGGGGTCTTTTGTGGTTCCATATGAATTTTAGAATTATTTGTTCCAGTTCATTGAAGAAAGCTGTTGGTAGTTTGATAGGGATTGCATTGAATCTGTAGATTGCTTTAGGTAGTATAGCCATTTTGACAATATTTATTCTTCCTAGCCAAGAGCATGGGATGCATTTCCATTTGTTAGTGTCTTCTTTAATTTCTCTTAGGAGTGTCTTGTAGTTTTCAGAGTACAGGTCTTTCACTTCCTTGTTAGGTTTATTCCTAGGTATTTTATTCTTTTTGATGCAATTGTGAATGGAATTGTTTTTCTGATTTCTCTTTCTGTTAGTTCATCATTAGTGTATAGGAAAGCAACAGATTTCTGTGTGTTAATTTTGTATCCTGCAACTTTGCTGAATTCAGATATTAGTTTTAGTAGTTTTGGAGTGGAGTCTTTAGGGTTTTTATGTACAATATCATGTCATCTGCAAATAGTGACAATTTGACTTCTTTAGCAATCTGGATGCCTTGTATGTCTTTGTTTTGTCTGATTGCCATGGCTAGGACCTCCAGTAGTATGTTGAATAAAAGTGGGGAGAGTGGGCATCCCTGTCTTGTTCCCGATCTTAGATGAAAAGCTTTCAGCTTCTTGCTGTTAAGTATGACGTTAGCTGTGGGTTTGTCATATAAGGCCTTTATGATGTTGAGGTACTTCCCATCTATACCCATTTTATTGAGAGTTTTAATCATGAATCGATGCTGAATTTTGTCAGATGCTTTTTCTGCAGCTATGGAGATGATCATGTGGTTTTTGTTCTTTTTGTTGATGTGGTGGATGATGATGGATTTTCAAATGTTGTACCATCCTTCATCCCTGGGATGAATCCCACTTGATCATGGTGTATGATCCTCTTGATGTATTTTTGAATTTGGCTTGCTAATATTTTGTTGAGTATTTTTGCATCTACGTTCATCAGGGATATTGGTCTGTAATTTTCTTTTTTGGTGAGGTCTTTGCCCGGTTTTGGTATTAGAGTGATGCTGGCTTCATAGAATGAGTTTGGAAGTATTCCCTCCTCTTCTATTTTTTGAAAAACTTTAAGGAGAATGGGTGTTATTTCTTCTCTATATGTCTGGTAGAATTCAGAGGTGAATCCATCTGGTCCGGGGGGTTTTTTCTTGAGTAGTTTTTTGATTACTGATTCAATTTCGTGGCTGGTGATTGGTCTGTTTAGTTTTTCTGTTTCTTGCTTGGTCACTCTGGGAAGGTTGTATTTTTCTAAGAAGTTGTCCATTTCTTCTATGTTTTCCAGCTTGTTAGCATATAGATTCTCATAATATTTTCTTATAATTCTTTGTATTTCTGTGGGGTCCGTCGTTATTTTTCCTTTCTCATTTCTGATTCTGTTTATGTGTGTAGATACTCTTTTTCTCTTAATGCGTCTGGCTAGGGGTTTATCTATTTTGTTTATTTTTTCAAAGAACCAGCTCTTGGTTTTATTGATTTTTTTCTATTGTTTTATTCTTCTCAATTTTATTTATTTCTTCTCTGATCTTTATTATGTCTGTCCTTCTGGTGACGTTGGGCCTCATTTGTTCTTTTTCCAATTTCAGTAATTGTGTCTTTAGACTATTCATTTGGGAATGTTCTTCCTTCTTTAAGTAGACCTGGATTGCAATATACTTTCCTCTTAGAACTGCCTTTGCTGTGTCCCACAGAAGTTGTGGCTTTGTGTTGTTGTTGACATTAGTCTCCATATATTCTTTGATTTCTGTTTTGATTTGGTCGTTAACCCATTGATTAATTAGGAGAATGTTGTTAAGTCTCCATGTATTTGTGAGCCTTTTTGTTTTTCTAAAATTTATTTCTAGTTTTATACCTTTGTGATCTGAGAAGTTGGTTGGTAGGATTTCAATATTTTTGAATTTACAGAGGTTCTTTTTGTGGCCTAGTATGTGGTCTATTCTGGAAAATGTTCCATGTGCACTTGAGAAGAATGTGTATCCTGCTGCTTTTGGGTGCAGAGTTCTGTAGATGTCTGTTAGGTCCATCTGTTCTAGTGTGTTGTTCAGTGCCTCTGTGTCTTTACTTATTTTCTGTCTGGTTGATCTGTCCTTTGGAGTGAGTGGTGTGTTGAAGTCTCCTAAAATGAATGCATTGCTGTCTATTTCCTCCTTTAAGTCTGTTAGTATTTGTTTCACATATGCTGGCGCTCCTGTGTTGGGTGCATATATATTTATAATGATTATATCTTGTTGGACTGACCACTTTAACATTATGTAATGTCCTTCTTTATCTCTTGCTACTTTCTTCGTTTTGAAGTCTATTTTGTCTGATACAAGTACTGCAACACCTGCTTTTTTCTCTTTGTTGTTTGCATGAAATATCTTTTTCCATCCCTTCACTTTTAGTCCATGTATATCTTTGCATTTGAGGTGAGTCTCTTGTAAGCAGCATATAGATGGGTCTTGCTTTTTTATCCATTCTGTTGCTCTGTGTCTTTTGATTGGTGTATTCAGACCATTTACATTTAGGGTGATTATCGATAGATATGTACTTATTGCCATTGCTCGCTTTAGATTCGTGGTTACCAAAGGTTCAAGGGTTGCTTCTTTACTATTTAACAATCTAACTTAACTTTCTTGTTAAGTTATTGTAAACACCGTCTGATGTTTCCTTATTTCTCTCCCTTCTTGTTCTTCCTCCTCCATTCTTTATATACTAGGTGTTTTATTCTTCACCTTTAGTTAGTATTTGGATGGTCTGCTTTCTTTGTTATGATTTTATTTTCTCTGGTGACATCTTTTTAGCCTTAGGGGTGCTTCCCTGTAGAGCAGTCCGTTTAAGATATCCTGTAGAGGTGGTTTATGGGAGGCAAACTCTCTCAACTTTCGCTTGTCTGGAAATTGTTTAATCCCTCCTGTCATATTTAAATGATAATCGTGCTGGATACAATATTCTTGGTTCGAGGCCCTTCTGTTTCATTACGTTAAATATATCATGCCATTCTCTTCTGGCCTGTAAGGTTTCTGTTGAGAAGTCTGATGATAGTCTGATGGGTTTTCCTTTGTAGGTGATCTTTTTTCTCTCTCTAGCTGCCTTTAATACTCTGTCGTTATCGTTAATCTTTTCCATTTTAATTATTATGTGTCTTTGTGTTGTCTTCCTTGGGTTCCTTGTGTTGGGAGATCTATGAGCTTCGGTGGACTGCGAGACTACTTCCTTCCCCAACATGGGGAAGTTTTCAGCAATTATTTCTTCAAAGACACTTTCTATCTCTTTTTCTCTCTCTTCTTCCTCTGGTACTCCTATAATGCAAATATTGTTCCGTTTGGATTGATCACACAGTTCTCTTAATATTCTTTCATTCCTAGAGATCCTTTTATCTCTCTCTGCCTCAGCTTCTCTGTATTCCTGTTCTCTGATTTGTATTCCATTAACAGTCTCTTGCATCTCATCCAGTCTGCTGTTAATCCCGTTGATGGCTTGTCTGATTTCTGCATTGTCTTTCCTCACTTCCCTCACTTCCTGCCTCAGCTCCTGCACATTTCTCTGTAGATCCATCAGTATGGTTATGACTTTTATTCTGAACTCTTTTTCAGGAAGATTGTGCATTTCCATCCCTTCAGGCTCCCCCTCTGGGGTTGTCTGGTTGATCTTAGTCTGGACCATATTCCTCTGTCTTTTCATGGCTATAGAAGTGGTCGCTGGTAGGTGCCACGTATGTCAGCTGGGCTCTTTAAGACTTTAAAAAGAGAAGAAAAAAAAAGGAAAAAAAAGAAAAAAAGAAGAAAGAAAGAAAAAAGAAGAAAAAATAAAAACAAAACAAAACAAAAATCGCCCACCGGACGTAGATTCTGTGGGAATGCTGTAGGTGGCGCTATTGCCCCACTCTTCCACAGCTGTGGCTGCACCGCTCTGCAGGGCCCTTTATCACTCTGGCAGGGGTGGGAACGAATAGGAGGCTGTTGATCTCAGTGAGAAGTGTAAGTATGGCTACGCTTCCTCAGTCTCCAGCTAAGGCGTCTGAAACTCCCCAGGACTCCCAGCCTGCTGGGCTGAGTGTGCTGGGGCGATCCGGCTCCTCCGCTGGGCTCCTGTCTCTTTAAGACCGCTGAAGAAAGCGTGCGCTTTTTTTTTTTTCCTTCCCGGGAGCCGGCTGCAAGCACCCTGGCGCGTTCCCCGCTCAGATCCTGCCCCTCTGTCTCTCCAATCTCCGCTGCAGTGCGCAATGTGGGTCAGCGCTCCCCGCGCAGATCACCGGGGCTGGCTACTTCGCGGGGTGTACTTCCACTCCCTCCCGGCTCTGAATCCTCTCCTCCCGCCGGTGCGCTGGGGTGGGGGAGGGCTCGGGTCCCGCCGGGTCGCGGCTCCGTATCTTACCTGCCTCTTGGGGTGCCGAGTCCTCTCGGGTGTAGCTGCACGCTGTGCGCTTTCCTGTGTATTCTCGTCTCTCTTTTAGGAATATATGTATTTGCTGTGTTTTTGTAGATAAATATAGTGTTGGGAGGAGATTTCTGCCGCCCTGCTTACACCACCATCTTCCCGGAAGTCCCCAATCATTTTAGTAAATAAAATATTAATCTGTCAGGTCAAATACAAATTGAGATGCAAAATTGTTAGAGAATTATTAAATAAGCAACAAGTTTCATATAAAAAGGAAAAAAGTTTGGAGCAGAACTTGGGGATGTCAATCTATTTTCTAAGTCATAAAAGATCAGTTCTCAATTGGAAAATAATAGGAAGAATAAAACATAGGTAGAAAGTAGAGTTTCCATGTCAAATTAGTCCAATATGGCTCTCTATTCAAATCACCTGTAGGGGTTTATAAACAGATGCTCAGTGCCTGGGTGCTAAGGGCCTGGGTCTGGGCTGGGAAATTGTACTTTTAAGAGTCTTGGCATCTTTCCATTTAATGATAATGTTGTTAAGTTGGCATTTCATTTTCTCTCCAAAATCAAATTAGAACAGCCAGTATGATCTTCAAATAAAATAGGAGAAGCTAAAATGCTAAACCCCCAAGTGTGAGAGAAGCCGTGAACCGGGGGAGGGCTCAGCAGGGGCCGCAGGAGCTGACGTCCTGCACTGCAAGAGGAAAACACCTTCCCTCAAGATCAGGAGCGGAGTGAAGCCACTTTCCCTGCGTGGACAGAAAGGAGTGGGCATGTAAGGCGTCACACACTCAAGCCATATGGACAGAAAAGCATCCGTTTGCTGTAGAAAAGCAAGGGCTTTTCCCAAGTCCACCAGCGTCTGCCCAGTGTTGGAGAGAATTGACAAAAATATGAAAGATGACAAAAGCCACAGAGCAGTGGGCCATCTCTGAGGACTGGAGTGTTGCAGCTTGCTCCGCCTTGCAGGACAGACTTCAGGCACGTCCTGAGTCCCAGCAGGTCCTCCCAAGGAGCATACCCCCACGGGACTCTCGGGTAGGGGTCCAGCAGACTGGACAGCTTAGTTGTTCTAAGTAGTTCAGAAGATAATATCATAGAGCCTGAGGCAGCACAAAGGTCCTTCAACAGAAGAATGGAGATAGAAATTGTGTACAGTCATTAAAGTGGAATTCTGTGCAGCTGCAGAATGACAAATGTTGCTACTTCCTCCAACTTGAAGCAAGCTCTCAAATGTAATGTTGGTTAAGAAAAGCAAACCACAGAAGATACAGAGCATGAAATTGCTTCTTTGAAAGCCCAGATATACATGTAAATATATTTAATGTGTAGGGATAGGAAAAGATGTTGGAAATCTATGAGGAATAGCAGGTGATAAGGAAGCACATATTCCGGGTCATGGATGATGCCCCTGGAAAGGGGTCACTGCATGGGCCCCAAAGATGGTGATCATGCCCAACTTTTTAACCTCAGGGCCAGGTACACTGGTCTTTGTTCTGTTTTCTTCTTTATGTGCTAGGTATTTCATTTTTAAAACAAAAAGCTAACTACCCATTAAAACTTTGACTAGCCCTGGGCCTCCCTTCACATGAACCTTCTGCAAAAAGCTGGTTCAGAAAACACCTCAGAGGACATGAGTTACCACAAAGGAACCAGAAAAAAAGCTGTACAAAGATGTTACCAAGAAAAGGGCAGGAAGAGGAAGCACATTGACTAAGAAGGCTCAGAAATACAGTACAAGGTCCACAAATGAAGGCCAGTGCTTTGTGCTGACATTTAATGAAGTGATCAACTTTAAAAACGAGACAAATTCAGAGATCCAAGAGCCAGAGGCTTGATGGTTGATGGGACGATTTCCGATACCCGAACAAAATTGAGTGTGGGACCGTACCTGACCCTGCGCGCTGCCTGCGGGGGGAGCAGTGAGGATATTTCCCAGGACTAAAACTGACCTGCGAGGTGTTCTTAGGCATCTCCCAGTGTCCTGCATGTCCTCCAGTTGAACCACATAAGCCATTTCAAGTGGTGTCTTTTATTTTTAACTCCCTCGGCACCTGTCTTTGAGATCTTCCTGCATGCCAGGTGCCGTGCAGGACTGGTGTCTGGAGGTGGAGGACTAAGTGGTACATGGGGCATCCAGGACCCCTCCATGCAGAGGTTCTCACCAGTTCAGTGGTCTGGGAAACTTGCCAGAGGAATAAGCATTCCATGTGGGGCCTGAGTCATCAGGAGAAGAGGAAGAGTGGAGGGCAGGAAGAATGTTCCAGACAGGGAACAGCATATGCAAAGGCCTAAAGGTGGCAGAGGGTGTGGAGTCCTAAAGGAGAGGCTGCAGCAGCGGGCCAGGCCCAACTAGACATGCCTTGAAGCCAAGTTTGGGAATATGACACTATCTTACAGGACTTGGAAAAACACTAACCGTTTTAAGCAAGGGAGATATGTGATCGGACTAGCATTTTAGAAATTCTTTTCCACCAGATTTAACAATCCTTTGCCCTATTACCTTTAATCTATCTGCTCTCCTACAGTTATCCATCACTCTCCTTACTTTCCTCCCTACACAGTTCAGGTTCCAGGGGGTTGTCATCATGAACACCACCTCCAATCAGCTCTCCCGCCCTTGCTCCACCTTCTCACTTGGCTGTGCCCTCGTGGCCTGTGCTTTCTGGGGCTGCAGGCCCAGCCGACTGTCCAAAGCAGCAGTCTAACTACCATGTCATGGGCCTGCACAGGGCCAGAACATCCTACTCCCTCTCACAGCACTTGCTTCCCCCTCCGTGTTACTTCCGACAACTGCTATAACAATGTCTGCAAATTTGGTGGCTTAAACGACACAACTTTGTTATCTTATGGTTCTGGAGGTCAGAAGTCCAAAATGGGTTTCCCTGGGTGTATTAGTTTGCCAGGGCTACTATAACAAAACACATAGACAGGGCGGTTTAAACAACAGAAATTAATTTCCTCACAGTTCTGGAGGCTGGAAGTCTGAGATCAAGGAACTGGCAGGGCTGGCTTCTTCTGAGGCCTTCTATCCTGGCTTGCAGGTGGCTGTCTTCTCCCTGTGCTCACAGGTTTTCCCTCCTGCGCACACATCCCTGGTGTGTCCTGGTCTAAACTTCCTGTCAGATTGGATTAAGCCCATCCCAACAGCTGCATTTTACCTTAATCACCTCTTTAAAGGCCGTATCTTCAAATGCAGTCACATTCTGAGGCAGTGGGGCTAGGGCTTCAACACAGGAATTTTGGCGACACCTTTCAGCCTAGGACATTGAGGTGAGGAGGTATCGGGTGGATTGTGTTCCTTCCAGAGGCTCTGGGGAAGAACCCTGCCTTGTCTGGCTTCTTGAGTCTGCCCACATCGCGGGCTTGTAGCCCTGCATCATTCCAGCCTCTGCTTCTGTCCTGAGACCTCCTTCTCTGGACTTCCTGTCTCCCTCTTTCTCTTATGAGGACCCTGTGACTACATGGGGCCTGGGTGACCCAGGATAATCTCTCCATCTCAAGGCCCTTAATGTAATCACACCCGCCAAGTCTCTTTTGCCATGTTAGGGGCCATCCTGTTTCTCATAGTTAGAATGTGGATGAGCCATTACTCTGCTCACCACACCATCTTCTGGGACAATATATCATGCCCTCCCTGTTCCCCTCACATTCCCAGCACTGTCTCCAGACCCCATCGCACTTCGCTGGGAAAATAGACCATCAAACCAGAACTGCCTTTCGTCCCACCATCAAAATCACATCCCGCCACCCCCAAGCCCCCGCCTCACACCTGGAGCCACGTTGTCAGCTGAGCCTCCTGTCACCTGGGTGTCGTGTCCCTGCCCCATCTACAGTCACGTCCACCCGTGCCCTGGCTCTTGCTGGCAGACACTTCTCTGCCGTCTCTTATGTTTCCGCATATCTTGCAAGGCACTGACCTTTGCTCTGGGTGATCTTTTCAAGGATGTTTGTGTAGCAAACAGCCTTGAAAGACAGAGATGGTGTCTACCCTTGAGGAAAAGGGCAGGCGTGTATCTCTTGCCAGCATCCATGGAACTTAGCAAGCTAACTTGTTAGTGTGCAGATAACATAAAATCTCAGACCCTTCATGATCTCAACAGGTCCCATCTCCTCTAGCTTGCAAGGTTCCTTCACACCTTGCTTGTGTCACTCATCCATTGTTCCACTTCTAATGGCTCATTCTCATTAGTCACACTCCAGTACCTCCTTTCTTAAAAACAAAAACAAACCAAAGATGCTCTTATTTGACATCTGCTTGCCTTCTATCTACAAATTGATTTCTCCGTTCTCTTCCCAGCAAAAATTCATAAAATTATTGCCCATGGCAGTGCTGTCCAACGGAACTTTCTGGGTTGATGGAAATGCTCCATCTCTGCCTTGTCTAATTTGGTAGTCACTAGCTTCATGTGGCTGCTGAGCATTTAAAATGTGGCTACTACAACTAAGGAGTGGATTTTAAATTAAATTAAATTTAATTTAAATAGCCACATGTGGCTAGTGGCTACCATATTGGAGGGTACAGGTCTATAGTGACTCTCCATTTCGTGTCCCATCTGTTTTCGGCCCCTTCCGTTTGTCTTCTCTCCCCACTTCTCCACTGGGCCTTCTTTTCTCAAGGCCCCCGACACTTATGTGTGGTCCGATCCAAGGACCCCTGTCTTCCCTACTTGGCTTCTCAGTTGAGTCTGACCCACTGGCTTCCGTGACTCCTCCACTCTCACCTGCCACACCGTTCTCCCACTTCGTCTCCTTGTTTGGTCTTCTCCTCTGTTTGACTTGTAAGTGTCTGAATGTCCCGAAGATCCATCCTGTGCCCTCCACCCTCTGTCTACACCCCTCTCCAGGTGATCTCAACCACTTACCTAGCGTTACACACTATCTATATGCTGATGAGTCCCAAATCTGTGTCTCCAGCCCTGTCTCCTCCCTGAGCTCTGAACACTGAGCCAGGCTGAATGGAGCAGCACGGAAATGGTGAGGCAGCAGGGGCCTGGGGCAGGGACCACAATGGTGCCACGTGTAGCCACAAGAGGGCAGCAGAGCTCAGCCTTGTTGGGAAATTGCTCTCTTGACAACAGAACAAACGTAGCCTCGCTTCTGTTTCACAACACCAATCTGTTCAGCTGAGTTCTTACAGTTATGGTACAGGTAAATCCCCATTTACTAGAGTTAGGTATTTAAAAAGATTTCCCTCTGCTCTTCAGGTACATAATAAGGGGCTATTTCATCCCGATGTGACTTGGCAGCGTGTGTTTGTGGAGAGGGCATATGCCCCTTCTTGCCCTGGACCCTGAGCCTCCCTGACTCTGATGCTGTGAGTGTAAGAGCTGGGCACTGACAACCATGGGGCCGCAGAGGGAACCGGCGAGGACCTAGCCAGATGGCGAGAGTGCCCGTGTTCCTGGTGGCATGATACAATATTACTAACATGGCAAGTCTCTCCAAAGTGTTTTTAGGTTCAGTGCAATCTTTTCCAAAATCCTGGCAGGCTTTTTTGTGTGTGTGGAAATTGGTAAGATTACCCCTGAGGGCAAAAACACCAACAAGAATTCTGAAAAACAACAGAGCTGTAGGACTTACAGTTTCTGACTTCAAAACTTACAATGCTTCAGTAAAAAGCAAGCAAGACAGTGTGGTGCTGGCATATGGATAGATGTACATATCAATGGAAGAGACTTGAGGGTCCAGAAATAAACTCTTACACTTATGGTTGATTGATTTTCAACAAAAATGTCAAGACAATTCAATGGGGCTTTCAACTAGTGGTGTTGGGACAAAGTAAATTGGTGGTTGCCTGGGGCTGATAAATATATAAATTCAATAAATCATCGAATCCATACTGAAAATGGGTGAATTTTATGGGGGAGGGATTGCACTGCCCGCTCCAGTCCTCCCCTCACACTCATACACAGAAATATTCACACATACAGCAGACCCCTTGAATTGAGGACACACCCCTTGAACGACAAGAGCCCAAAAGAACAAACAAGTGAAAGAGAGACAGAAATAATCCCCTGGCTGGTCTTTGCAGATTGGCTCTGTCTGGGACCCACTCAAACACTGTTTGCAAACTCTGTACCCATTAAGCAATGACTTTGCATTCCTCTCCCAGCCCCACATCCCCTGCCCCATCTTTAGTAAGCTCTCTCCTATTTTCTATCTCTATGAATTTGCTTATTCTAGGTATTTCATATAAGCGGAATCATACAATAGTTGTCCTTTTGTATGTGGCTTATTTTACTTAACATAATGTTTTCAAGGTTCATCCATGTTCTAGTATGTATCAGAACCTCATTCCTTGGTATGACTGAATAATATTCCATTGTGTGTAGGCAACATTTTATTTATCCCCTCATCTATTGATGGACACTTGGATTGTTTCCACCTTGTGACTATTATGAATAGTGTTGAAATGGGAGTGTATGCAAGGATCTAATTTCTCCACATTCTCACCAACACATATTTTCCATTTTATAAAATTATGGACATCATAGCAGGTATGAGTAGTATGTCTCTGTGGTTTTTATTTGCATTTCTCTAGTGATTAATGATGTTGAGCATCTTTTCATCTGCTTATTGGCATTGTGATTTTCTTTGGAAAAATGTCTATTCAGGTTCTTTGCCCATTGTTATTTGCATTGTCTTTTTCTTGTTGAGTTGGAGGAGTTAGTCTCTTGCAAGTAGGAAGAGGGGGATTTTGCTTTGTAGGTAAACAAAGAATCCACCACATGCTGAGGCCAACATGTTTGACATGAATATACTGACTATCTGTGATGACACATCTCACATCCCAATACTGAACAGATAAAGACATCCCTGGGTGATGACACACAGAATGGATAATGCTGTAGTTGTTCAAAAAAGAGCTCCACACTGGAGAACCAGAGCAAATTCTTTCAGCAATAGTTACTGGACACCTGCTACACCCAGGCACCATTCTAGGTGCGGGGAAGATAGCAATGAACAAAATAAAGAAATCGCTGTGCTGGTGACTCTTTCTGGTGCGTGTGTTTGGATGTGAAAAATAGAATAAAAAGGTATATGTACACATACATTTAAAGAAAGGACTATGAAGAAAAATAAAAGATGTAGAGGGGGTGCTGGGTCTATGTTAATAGGTCAGAGAAGGCCTCACTGAGAGGTGACACATGGGAAGGTCCTAAGGCAGGTGTGGGGACAAGCCATGGTGACACCTGGGGACAAGGTGCTCAGATATGACCAACGTGGGAGCCCAGCTGCAAGGTCCGAGGGACAGCAGGGAGGTCATGTGGAGGGTGCAGAGTGAGCTACGGGCAGGGCAGCGGTGGGCGAAGTCAGAGAGGGACGGGCCAGAGGGCTATCGCAGGGGTGTGGCAGGTACTCGCAGTGAGCAGGGCCTGGCGGACCTTTCAGTAGGGTCACTCTAGGGCTGCTTGAAGCATAGATGGCAGGGATGCTTAAAAGGCAGAGCAGGACACCTTTTAGAAGGCTGGTCTAAGGACCCTTTGAGAGATGATGAGTGCTCGGACCATGGTGCTGGCCATTGGAGGGATTTTAAGCTATACTTGCACAGTTCAGCCAAAAGGATTTGCTGACTGGGAGTCAGGCTGAGAAAAATAGAGTAGTCAGGGTTAACTTCATAATTTTTCATCAGAGGACCCAGAAGGATAGAGTGGTCTTTCAGGGAGCAACTATGGGAAGAGCAGGTTTGGAAGAGAAGACCAGAAATTTGGATGTGAGAATAAAGTTTAAGAGGTTTCTTAGACTCCTGGTAAAGTGACCAACCAGGCTGTCAGCCATACGAGGCTGGAGTTCTGAACCCAAACAAAACGGGCCAGGATGGACATATGAGTTTGAGACCTGTCAGCGCCCACATGGTGTTTGCGATGTCAGGAGAGAGAGGAGATAAAGAGTAGGTGAACATGGGGCGGGGGAACCCAGGCGCTAAGCCATGGGCACACTGATACTTAGAGACTGGGGAGTTGTGAGAGGGCCAGAAAAGGAGGGTGAGGAGCAGAGAAACCAGGAGGGGATATCCTGGGGCAGACGAAGTAGTTCAAGAAGGAGGGCATGAGCCCATGTGAATGCCAGCCACAGGTCACGTCACATGGGAACCAGGGTTAGTCCTTGGATTTGGTCATGTGGGGGTCACTGAGACCATGGAAGATCAGATTTGGTCAATGAAACCAACTGGAATGGGTTCAAGAGTGATAGGATGGGAGTGGGTATAGGCAAAATTTTAAGAACATTTTGGTTAAAATGGGAGCAAAAAAGAGACCATTTTTAAAGGGTAAGATTAACGAAAAGGTGTTTGAGATTGATACTAATGATCCAGTCAAGAGAGAAAGTGGGGGTGAGAAGGGATCCTTGTTCCCGAGACGGTGGGCTCACCCACTGTGGCGGCGGGGGGGGGGGTCGGCAGAGCGCCGCAGCGTCACTGCAGATGGGTGGGGGGTGCAGCGCTGCCTCCAGTGGCCGAGGGCTCCCCCTGAGCTGAGGCTTTCAGACAGCTGCGCTAGCGGGTGGAGCGCAGCAGGACATGGGGCCGCTGCAGCACCCACAGCCACTCCACCAGCTTGCAGGCCGCCACTTCCACCAAGAGCATGGAAAACATCCCCAGTATTTACATGGCTCACCAAGCTCTGTGGAGACTTCTCATCTGTCTGCGCTCTGCATCAGCTGGGTAGCTTGAAGGCCAGGCCTGGAATCACCTAGGCTCATGTCCCAAAAGAGCTCCAGGACAAAGCGGTGTTGCTTTGTAGGAACATCTTGGAAGTTACATACTATTGAGTACTGCCCAGGTTCAAGGGGAAGCACTCAGTCCCCACCTCTGAATGGAGGCAAGTCCATGAAATGTTGTGAAAAGAATGTGCGTGGGTGGACACTGCTGCAAGAATTTCTAGTTCATGTGCAACCTAAGTCATAGTCCATTACGTAGCACATCTGCTGGTAAGTTCTTCCTGTCTTTCCTAAATGCCTCTCTCTAATACCACTCCCCTGTCTATCCTGACTGTTGAGGAAGGCTGAATCATACTCACTCTCAAATGCTGATTGCAGCCTTTTGGGTCCCAGAGATCTGAGTTCCCATTCTGGTTCTGTCACCTACAAACTATGTAAAATATATCCGTGTAAAAAATACTCCTTTTATAAAAACAAATATCTGTTGAACTCCTATGTGCCGGGCCTTGTTCTAGAGGACTGATGGAGACAAATAAGCCCTGCCCTCCTGGAGCTCACATTCCAGGTGGTTGTTTCTGCCTTAAGAGCTGATGGGAGAATTCAACAAAACAAGGTGGAGAAGGCAGGCACTCAGCCCGGCTGCCCCTGAGGACGGCTGGTCTTCATCATCATCGCCAGTCTTCCTTCAATGTTCTCCCTCCTACTGTAGGTAAAATAAGCATTTTCCCACAAAGAGTGATGCCCAGGAAGCCCTCAAACAGGGAACCCACACTTCAAATCAAGTCTGAGTCTTTTGGAACAAAGAGAAGAGAAGAATTGGCTGGGAAAAAAAAAAGCATTTCACGCACATCCTCACCAGCATCATTATCACTTAAGAACGGTTAAGTCAACCATGAAATTAGCAAGGAGCAGAAATCTGTTTCTTCCATTCAGATTTGTAGCTGGGCTTCATGTCTGCTGAGATGACGTCTCCCATGATGGCCCTGTGCTGCCAAGGAGAGCACCCCTTCTTGGAGGTAATATCCTCATTAATGTTAGACAGACAGAATGTGGGCTTCGGCAGCAGTTCCAGTCCCCACCGTCTCTGGCCAAGTGACAGTCTCCCTCCTACGGGGAAACCTGGGCTGGGGGTCTTCTCCATGTGGCCCTGCTCTACACCCAGCCCCCGCCCCCCCTACTGCAACCTGTGCACCTGTGCTCTGCCTCCAGCCTCTGCTCTCCCCGGCCCATGCCATCCCACCTCCACTATGTGCTCCAGCGACCTGTCTTCCACCTTCTGCCTGTGCCAACACCCTGGGATAATGGGCATGGCCTTTACCTGCACATCTAAAACAGGATATGTGGCACTGCCTCCCAAAAGGGCACTTGCAAAATTTCATTATGACTGAAAGTCTTGGAAGATAACTAATGATACTATTTTTACACTGAAACACAGCCAAGAATGCAACACCACTGGGTCCTTCTAGGTCTTCAACCTGTAACCCCAGCACCTCCACATGTATTGATGAGCTCCCTCCTCCTGCCTGGCCCTGAGCCTCCTGGCTGAAATCACAGCCCCCAGCCTGACATCCCAGGGCCTGCCACCTGCCCACCTCTGCCCCTACTTCATCACTCCCAGCGGTGCCACTCCCAGCCACAGCCCTCAGCCCCTTGCTATTTCCAAAGTCCTTGCCCTACCCTGCCTCTGAAACTTGGAGCATTGTTTTTCCTAATTCATTATACTAAGCATAAAGACTCCTCATTCTTAAAGGGGAGATGATAAGGAACCAAACAATACATACCCCTGGCCCTCTCTGGGCTTACATCAGTCAGCATGGGTTAAGAGCTTTGCTGTAACAAATGATCCCAAATCTCAGTGGTGTATGACAGCAAATGATTTTTTTCTCACTAACATCTAAAGTCCACTGCAAGGTGACCTCAACTCCACTCAGCTAGGGCCTCAGGATTTAGAAGCAGGCTGTATGTGGGACCTGCCAATCTCTTGGAAGGGGGAAAAGAGCAATGGGGCAATAACCGTGGCTCCTTATGGTCCCCATGGCCCATGTCACTTCCATCAGATTTCTTTGGCTGTAACAAGTCAAATTGCAGAGCCTGATGTCAGTTGTTGGAATGCATGATCCAATAGGGAGGGGCTGTAACAGGGATTCCAGACATTTTGAACCAATCACACGACAGGCCCCTCACTGGGCCCATGCTTGTTTCATGCTAATGTCTTCAGGTGCCACGTGGAACCCTATGAAGAAGACAGGAGTGAGTTTGTTTGCAGATATGAATGGAGATTCTGGGATGTCTGGGATTGTCTGTGGTGAGCACTGGGGTGCTACATTCCGGCACTAGTGTGAGCCAGAGTGAGCAGGGTATTCTATGGGGCATCCGAGCTCTAACTAAGGTGGACGGGGGAGCACGCAATACTCAGGGAGACAGCACACAGTGGCAGGTGGAGTTCTCCTGGAGTCCAGTCAGACTGGTTGGGCAGGGCAGGGTTGTCTTTAGGAGGTGTGCACGATGGCCCGCAGGTGGGAATGGGGTGGCCCGTTGGAGGGCAGTGGGGTGGTTCACAGGACAGAAATGGGGTGACCCACAACCTTGTCTTACTGGGAGCAGCCCCCTCAGCTCTGCAGAAGCCACTGCATTTCCCCTCTGAACCTTTCTCCCGGATCGAGGGGGCACTCGCCTGTCCTGGGTGACAAGGACCCTTCTTTCTCTAGTCTTAGTTTCCCCCTACACAATCCTGGGCTCTCAGATGGTGGGCTCAGTGATCCAAGGTCAAAGGATTTTGCTCACAAGTATTCCCTGAACCCAGAGGACTGTGGGGGCCACCTCCCCTAATAGGGTGGGGTCTAGTTCAGTGAGCCCTGTGACACAGTCTTTCACCACCCACGAAGCCCAGAGTCCTCGGTGAGGCACTCCGCCAGCCTCCTCCAGCCCATTGGCAGAGAAATGAGGCTTCATAGTCTCACAGTTTTCTTTCTGAAAGTCACCTAGTCTCAGAGCTCCAGAGCTGGGAGGGCTCTGAGAGACCCTGGAATCCAGCACGCTCTTCCCAGCACTCTGGCTCAGGGAGAGTAAAGCCCAGAGCAAGATCGCCTGCTTCAGGCTACAACAGAACAAAGCAAACCATGGCCAGTCCCCTCTTGGCCCCAACAGTGTCTGGTTCTGTGAACAGCAAGAACCATGCTGAAAACACTCAGGTATTCCCAGGGGCCAATACAAGGCCCGGCCCCAGACCCCCTCCAGAAAGCCCCCCTGGAATGTAGCAGAATAGAGTAAGCACTGGATTCAGAGCCACAGGTTGTGAGTTCAAGTCCTTACTCTGCCATTCATTGACTGTGTGACCCTGGAGGATTGATTTGACCTCTCTGAGCATTTATAAAGCTGGATTGGAGCTGCCTCCACTGCATCAGGGATGGTGACGGGAAGTGCACTGCCCTTTCCTGTGCCCTCCATCCTTGGATTCCCTACAGACTAATGGTTCTATTGGACATTTGGAGTTGATGGGAGAGAAGCAGTACTTTAATCAGTTCTGAAATGAATACCTTCATACCTCAGCATCTCAGAGATCAGGATACTTCTCATCGGCAGTCTTCACTTTCTGTTGACTAGGTGGCAGACTTAATATCACTTCCTGCACATGTCGCTCCTGGTAACCTGTCTAGATACCTCAGCTCCTCAATGTTTCCATCAACAAGCCAGTGACGCACCACTGAAGGGAGAAACCAGAGTTCTAGATGGTGTCTGAAATGTTCTACTGACACCTTCTGGTAAGGTCGAGAAAGTACCAGCATTAAACCTTGTGGAATGGGGATCAGTGGCATGGAAGAGTGGGGTGTCGTGTTCAGAAATAGTGCATCATCCAGGCTTCTGCTGGCCTGGACACAGAGTCAGAAAGTGAGTATTAACACCTCTCTCTGTTTCACATCACGCACATCCACACTCATCGTCTCTCCAGACTAGGCAGAAACTTGAGTTCCCTCCTCTCTGCCCCTGGAGGCCTTCGGGACTGGGAAAGCAGCCCAGGAATCCACTTTAAGCATCACCAAGACCCAGCAAATTCTTTCACACATACTTCTGTTCTTTGCCTTGAACTAGATCAAATCCTTTATATTTATATTTGATTATGTTCTAATTGCACAAATAATACATGAACATGTTCTGTGATAATGGGACTTACAGATGCAGAAGCCCTGCATGGTTGTCCGCTCCCTGCCACCAAGCCCAAGACTCTCCCCAAAGACGACACTGTAACTGTTTGGTGTCTGTATCCCTCCTGACCGTTTTTTTGCTTTATTTGTTTTTGCATAATTTGGGCTTCCCCTGTGAGTGAGCACAAATGGTTAGCATGAACAATACCCTTTGTAGTCATGCTTTTGCAATACACTTTTTCCACTTAATATAATCTTAGGAGAACTTCCTATATTAATGCATATAGGGCAACCTAATTAATAAACTGTGGAATAGTGATAATTTATTTACCCTTTTCTATGTTGATAGGCACTTGGGTTGTTTGTTTTATGTATTTGTGTCTCTATTATAAACAGTGCTAAATAAACATCCTTGTATAACTGGCTTGCTTATGCGTCTGCATAGGAAGTGGAAGTTTTGGTCTAAGGGATTGCACATTTTCATTTTAGAAGATATGGCCAAATTGTTCCCCCAAAATGTTGTGCCTCTATATGCTCCCATCAGTCCTAAATAGTCCTAATTAGTATTTGCAGTTTTTGCCAAACTAATGAGTGAAAACTGTATCTTGTGTCTTGAGGAGGCACAAGATGTTTTCATGTTTCTTGGCTGTTTGTATTTCCTCTCCTTTGACCTCCGTGTTCAGTCCTCTTGTCACTGAATCACTGACTGTCATTCCTGATGGATCAGGAGCTGGTCATACTCTCGTCAATTGCAGATGTGATGTGTGTGATCTCTGTGCTGTAACATGTCTCTTATGTTTGCATTTAGTCTCTTTTATTGTAGAGAAAGTTTTTTAGACTTGATGTAGTCAAATTTATCAATCACTTTATTTTAAGATTTTGTAATTTGTGTCTTAAGAATGACTCTTCTACTTCAACATATGTATTCTCTCATATTCTCTTCACTTACATATTTCAAAATATTTTCTTTAAATGGTTTTTATAATTTTGTTGGGATAAGCCATTCTGGTTTTGTTTTAATATTGGAAGGTAGCTATCTTTATTATATTACAAATGTATAGTCAGTCCAGTACCATTTTTTGAATAATCTATATTTTTACTCTCTTTTAGTTTAAATAGTAAGTTCCTAAATGCATGGGCCAGTTTCAGGACACTATTCTCTTTCAAAGTAAGTATCTATTCTATATGTTGGCACTAGAGAATTTCTACCTAATGTCTTTCCTTTTTCATAACTGTCTTGACATTTTCTCCTTCAAATATAAGAATCTGCTTCTCAGTTTCATAGGAAAAATCCTGCATGAGTGCAATTAATGCTGAATTTAAATTCTACACTAATTTTGTGGAAAACTGACATTTGTATCATATGTAATCTTTCCATCAAGGAGCACAGAATAACTATTTATTCATGCAAATTTTAATTAAAGATACATTTAACTGGACATCCCACTTTGCCATTTGCTCCATGTAGGTCCTGCACATTTTGGTTGGTTTACTCCAGCTGTGTTGTAGCAGTGTTGCTATTATGAATGACATTTTTCTTTATATGTTATAATTCATCATGGCTAATAGATAGAACGCTTAGCCTAGAAAAGCAGGGCTCTCCACCTAATGGCATTTGTCCTAATTATTCTTATAGTTTGTTAGTTCAATTTTCTAGGTAGAAAATCACATCGTGTGATAAAAATAGCATTCATTTTAGGATAAATCTTGTACTCTCCTGCCCATTTCATCCCTTGTATTTATTAGTCTATTGAGATTTTCTCACTCAGTTTGATAATTCATATTTTCCTGTAAATTCCCCATGGTGTCCATGATTTCAAACCTTTTATTGTACATACTGGCCTACTATGATTTATTTAATTTCCTGTATCTGCTTTCCTCTTTCCTGATATCGTCAGTCTGTGTTTTTTCTCATTTTCTCCTGGGTGGTTCGACCAGGTTGCAAATGTGCGTGTGGCTTCTGTCCAAACTCAGCACCGTTACATTCTGATAGCCTGTTTTGGCTTTTATGAATTAACAGTGTAAGTTTTTTTCCTACTGTATGTTTGATTTCTGTTTCATTAATTTCTTCTTTATCAATCGCTTTATTCAGTTTTCTTGGGTTTATTCTAATGTTGGCATTTCTGATTTTGAACTAACATAGCAGTTCATTTATGTCTAACTTCCTTTTCTCTAATAAATGCATTTAAGGTTCTAAATTTTCTCTGATGCTGCCTTGAAAACATTTTGTAAGTTTAAAAAGTGGAATAATTTGTTATCCATTTCTCAGTGGTTGGTAATTCGTGTTGTAATGTGTTTTTTAATTTTGGGGATACTCATTGCTAACTATTACTTTGAAGCCAATAAACATGTGCTACACAAATTGTGCTTTTGGACTTAAGAGATATTTAGGAGTTCACATATTTGTGTCTTTTTAGAGATTAATTCTATTATTTGTAGAAAGATTTTAATGAAATAATTCAGATCCATCTATCTTTTTTCCATTTTATCTGTTGATTTCTCAGGGAAGTGCATAAAAGATTCCCACTAAAAGGGGACCTATTTTAACATCTCCTGATGTTTCTATCAGTTTTAAAAAATAGCTTTATTGTTTTCAGTTTTATTGAAATATAGTTAACATATAACATGGTATACGTTTAAGGTGCACAGCATAATGCCTTGACATATCATTGTGAAATGATTACCACAATAAGTTTAGTTAACACCCATCACCTCATATAGTTACAAAAAATATATTTTCCCTTGAGATAATTTTTAGGATCTACTCTCTTAGCAACTTTCAAATACACCATATAGCATTGTTAACTATAGTCATGCTGTGCATTACCTTTCTAATGCTTATTTACCTTGTAACTGGAAGTCTGTACCTTTTAACCACCTTCCTCCAATTCCTCCCCTGCCCCCCCATCACCTACTTCTGGAAGCCATAAATCTGATTCCCTTTTTTATGAGTTTGGTTTTTTAGATTCCACATGTGAGTGAGATCATACGGTATTGGTCTTTTTCTGTCTGACTTATTTCACTTAGCATAATGCCCTCAAGGTCCATACCTGTTGTCACAAATGTCTGGATCTCCTTCTTTTTTATGACTGAACACTATTCCATTCTCTCTCTCTCTCACATTTTCTTATCCATTCATCCATCAGTAGACACTTAGGTTGTTTCTATGTTTTAGCTATTGTAAATAATGTTGTGATGAACATGGGGGGTTTGGATATCTCTTCAACACTGTGACTTTGTTTCCTTTGGCTGTATTCCCAGGAGAGGAATTGCTGCATCATAGGGTAGTTCTATTTTTTGTGTTTTGAGGAACCTCCATGCTGTTTTCCACAGGGGCTGCACATTTGCATCAACAGTGCAGGGTTCCCCTCACATCCTCAACAGCATTTATCTCTTGTCTTTTTGATGACAGCCATCCTAACAGGCATTTGGTGACATCCTAACATCTCATTGTGGTTTTGATTTGCATTTACCTAATGATTAGTAACAATCAGTGATGTTGAGCACCTTTTCATGTACCTGTTTGCCATCTGAATATCTTCTTTGGGAAAATGTCTGTTCACATCCTTTGCCCATTTTAAATTAACTCCTTCTCAAATATATGATTTGCAAATATTTTGTCGCATTCAGCCGGTTGCCTTTTCATTTTCTGGATGGTTTCCTTTGCTGGGCAGAAGCTTTTATTTTGATATAGCTCCCTTTGTTTATTTTTTATTTTGTTGCTTGTGCTTTAAGGTGTCATATGCAAAAAATTATTTCCAAGACCCATGTTAGTAAGCTTTTCCCCTATGTTTTCTTCTAGGAATTTTGTGATATGTGGTCTTAAAATTAAGTCTTTAATCTATTTCAAGTTAGTTTGTGTGAATGGTGTAGGACAGTTGTGTGTTTTTTTGCATGCAGAAAAGAGCTTTATTGAGATATAGTTTGCATACCATAGAATTCACACCTATAAAGTGTACAGTTCAATGGTTTGGGCATATTACATTATTAATTTTTTAAAATCATGGCAAAAATATACAACATAAAATTTGCCATTTTAAAGTGAACCATTCAGTGGCATTAATTACATTCACAATGTGCAACCATCACCACTATCTATTCCCCAAACTTCTCATCATCCCAAACATTAAACAAAAATCCCCCATCTTCTTTAATCTACTTTTAGTCTCTATGAATCTTGCCTATTCTGGATACTTTATTTAGTGGAATCACACAATATTTGCACTTTTGTGTCTGGCTTATTTCACTTAGCATAATGTTTTCAGGGTTCGTCCATGCTGTGGTATATATCAGAACTTTATTCCTTCGTGTGGCTGAGTGATATGCCACTGCAGGGCTGTACTGGTTTGTTCACCCATTCATTTACTGGTGGACTTTTGGGTCGTTTCTTTTCCCCTTTTGGCTACTGTGAATAATGCTGCTGTGAACACTGGATACAGTGTCTGTCCCAGTTCCTGCTTTCCGTTCCTGTGGGTACACATCTAGAGACAGAAGGGCTAAGTCTTACAGCAGTTCCATGTTTAGCTTTTGGAGGAACTGCTAAACCATTTCCATAGCAGTGGCACCATTTAACATGCCCCTGAGCAGTCTATGCAGTACCTGGGCCACTGGTGTCTAATCCTAGGAGTCATTGCCAAATCCGATGTCATGAGATTTCACCTATGTTTTCTTCTAAGAGTTTTGTAGTTTTAGTTTTTATTTTTAGGTCTTTGATCCATTTTGAGTTAATTTTTGTAGATGGTGTTAGGTAAGGATCCAACTTTATTCTTTTGCATGTGGACGTCTGTATATCTGATTTTCTCAGCAACATTTGTTGAAAAGACTATCCTTTTTCCTCACTGAATGGTCTTGGCACTCTTGTACCAACAAACAAATAATTTGTTTATATAAGCAAGCACTTATTTCTGGGCTCTCTAGTCTATCCCACTGGTCCATGTGTCTGTCTTTATGCAAGTGCCACACAGTTTTGGTTAGTATAGATTTGTAGTAAGTTCTGAAATCAGAAACTGAGATCTTTAGCTTTGTTTTTCTTTTTCAAGACTATTTTGGCTATTTGGGTCCCCTGAGATTCCACATAAATGTTAGGATGTTTTTAAATTTTTAAAATGGTTTAAAAAACACCATTGAGATTTTGATAGAGTTTGCCTCAATTCTGTGGATGATTTTGGAGAGTGTCATCATCTTAATGATATTAAATCTTCCAATCAATAAGCATGGGATGTCTTCTCATTTATTTATGTCTTCTTTATTTTCTTTCAGCAACATCTGTAGTCTTCATTGTGTAAATATTTAAGCTTCTTGGTTAAAATTATTTCTAAATATTTTTCTTTTTTTGGTGCTATTATAAATGGAACTAAAATTTTTTTCTTTTGAAGTGTTCATTTTAAGTATATAGAAATGCACCTGATTTTTGCATAGTGATTTTATATCCTATAACTTTGTTGTGTCATTTATTTGCTCTAACAGTTTTTGTGTGTGACTTCCTTTGGGTTTTCTACATATAGGGTCTGCAAATGGAGATATTTTTCTTTTTCCTTTCCAATTTGGATGTCTTATTACTTTTTCATGCCTAATTGCTCTGGCTAGAACTTCCAGTGCTATATTGAATGGAGGTGGTAAGAGTGGACATGTTTGCCTTGTTCTGGACTTCACAGGAAAAGCTTTCAGTCTTTCACCATTAAATATGATGTTCGCGGTGGGCAATTTCATATATGACCTTTATTATGTTGAAGTAGTTTCCTTCGATTCCTAATTTGCTGGGTGCTTTTATCATGAGAGGGTATTGAATTTTGTCAAATGTGCTCATGTTGTTTTATTTTATTGCATTTCATGTCAGTAGAATACCACTGACTCTTTTTTACTTTACTCAATCTGATATATTTTACTGTTTTAATGGGAGAATATACCCCAGGCACATATATTGTGATTGAGAATGTGCTTGGTTTGATTCCTGCCAGTTCATTTTGTGCTTTCAATTCCCACACTATTTTGTTGGCTTTTAATTTCCTTTACCTTACCTATTGTTACATTGATTAATTTTACACTGTTTATTGAATTCTTTGATGAATATTTTAAGCCATGAGAGAATAGTGTAACCCTTAAATTTTAATCTCATGGTTATAATCCTTAAATGTTAAACAAATTGCTAAACTTTTTTCTAGGGCTGTCTAACATTGATCTCTACTTCTATTCTCTTCCCAAACAAAACAAAATTTTCAGCATGACATTATTTACCTCTGCCCCTTCCATCACTTCTCATGAAATTAATAGCTATTATTCTTTTCCAGATTGTTCTATTGTACATTTAGTATCACCTGCGCTCATTTCTAGTTAACGTTACTGGTTTTCTTTTCACCATCACTCCTTGTATTCTTTTTCTTTCTCTGTATCTATTTTGCATTCTATTAGAATATCTTTTCATTCTTTATCAAGTTTATGGGTACTACAAAGTTATATGTGCTTGTGTGTCTGAAAACTTTTAAAAATCATTATTGAAATAAGTATTTCTCTGTAAACAGAAATCTGTATTTAACGTTATTTTCATTCTGTTATTTTGAAGGTAGTATTCCATATAGGTTGCATATTTGTAGAAAAGGAGAGGTTTTATGTACATTTATTCCTGATTCCTTCAGATGAAATCTTTTATTTTAAATCTCTGGAAGTTTTAGGTATCTCTCTTTATTCTTGGAAGTGTGAGGTTCCACCGAGATATTAGTATATGTGTATTGTGTTTGATTAAGAGCTTTATTGAGTTATCATTTATGTGCACAAAATTCACTCATTTTGTGTGTACCATTCAATGATTTTTAGTAAATGTACAGAGTTGTGCAACCATTACCACAACCCAATTCTGAACATTTCTATCACCCCAAAAAGAGCCTTTATGTCCACCTGCAGTAAATCCCTATTCCTACTCCCAGTCCTAGAAGAGCAATAATCTACTTTATGTCTATAGATACATCTTTTCTGGACATGTCATAAAAATTGAGTCCTATGATATGTGATCTTTTGCTTCTGGTTTTTTTCAATTAGCATAATGTTTTTAAGGTTCTTCTATGTGGTGGCATGTGTCAGTACTTCACTACTTTTTGTTGCCAAATAATATTCCTTTGTAGGGAAACACCCCATTCTGTTTATCAAGTCATCAGTTGACAGGTTATGTCCACTTTTTAGCTACTGTGAACATGCTGCTATAAACAGTTGCATACACAACACATCTTTGTGTGGAGGTAGGTTCTCATTTCTCTCAGAGTGGAATTGCTTGAATCATGTGGTAAATTTATGTTCACCTTTTAAAGAAACTGCCAAAGTGTTCTGCCGAAGTAGTTGCATCATTTACCTTTCATCAGCGTTCCAGTTTGCCCACACTCTCACAGCAGTTGGTGTGGTTAGTCTTTTTGATTACAGCCTCCCTCTTGGTTAGCAAATGGTGTCTCACTGTGGTTTTAATTTGCGTATTCCTAAAAGGCTAATGATGTTGAACATCTTTTCATTTGTGACTTAGCCATTTCTGTATATTCTTTGGTGAAGTGTCTCTTCAAATCTTTTTCTCATTTTAAAATAAGATCGTTTGGGTTATTATTATTATTATTGCTTACTGACTTGTAAGAGATCTTTATATATTCTGGATACAAGTCTTTTACATATTACATATATATAATTTATAAATATTTTCTTCCAGTTTGTGGCTTGCTTTTTAATTTTCTTAATCATGTCTCTGAATTATAAATGTCTATATTTTGATGAAGTCTAACATACCTATTTTATCTTCGGTTGCTTGTGCTTTAGGTCTCATATCTAAGAAACTGTTTCATTCAAAGTCGTCATGATTTACATGTGTTTTCACCTAAGAGCAGTATAATTTTAGCTCTTACACTTAAGCTTTAGATCTATTTTCAGTTAGTTTTTACATATGGTGGCAGGCAGAGGTCTAACTCCATTCTCTTGCATGTGAATGTTTATTGGTTTCCGCACCATTTGTTGAAGAGACTATTCTTTCCTTCACTGAATTGTCTTGGCAACCTCTCCAAAATAAATTGCTCATAAATGTAAGGGTTTGTTTGTGAATTTTGATTCTATTCCATTAACCTGTATGTTTATCCTTATGCTAGCACCACACAGACTTGATTACTATAGCTTTGGAGTAAGTTTTAAAATCAGGAAGTATGAGTCTTCCAACTTTGTTCTTTTTCCAGATTGTTTTAGGTATTCTGGGTTCCTTGAATTTTCATATGAATTTTAGGATCAGCTTGTCAATTTCTTCAAAGAATTCACCTGGGGTTTTGACAGAGATTATTTGGAAAGCTACAGATCAACTTGGGGCGTATTCTCATCTTAACAATATTGTCTTTCAGTCATGAACATGGATGTCTTTCCATTTGCTTAAGATTTCTTTAATTTCTTTGAATTATGTTTACAGTTTTCAGTGTACAAGTCTTGCACGTCTTTTGTTAAATTTATTCATAAATATCTTATTACTTTTGATTATTATTATTTTGATAATTTGTTATGGGTTGAATTGTATCTCCCCAAAACTGCATATTGAAGTCCTGATGTCCAATACCCCAGAATGTGACCTTATTTGGAGTTAGGGTCATTACAGAGACAATGAAGTTAAATGATAACTAGGGTGGGCCCTAATTTAATATGACTGGTGTCCTTATAAGAAGGGGAAACTTGGACACAGACATGCGCACAGTGAGATCGCCACGTAAAGACTGGAATTACACTGTCAAAAGCCAAAGAAATAGCAAAAGCTGGGAGAGACGCCTGGCACAGTACCTTCCCTCACAGCCCTCAGAAGACACCAACCCTTTCAACACCTTGATTTTGGACTTCTAGCTTCCAGAACTGTAAGACAATACATTTCTGTTTAAGTCATCCCGTTTGTGGCATGTTGTTCCAGCAGCTCTCGCAAATAAATACAGAGTAGTTCTCTTGCTTTGGTTTTCAGATTGTTCATTGCTGGTGATTTTTGTTTATTGATCTTGTACCCTGCAACCTTTCTGAACTCATTTATTAGCTTTGATAAGGGTGTGTGTGTGTGTGTGTGTGTGTGTGTGTATTTAGGGTTTTCTACTAACTAGATCATGTTAGTTGCAAGCAGAGATAGTTTTACTTCTTCTTTAAATCAGGATTTGTAATAGAATATTTTTCTGTCTATTCACTCACATCTCTCTGTGGATACTAATTATACTTATTCTAAAGTCTTATTCATTTTGCTCTTCTAACTCTAGGTCCTTAAATATTGGTTTCCATGGATGTACTGGCTCCTCTTGTGTTGTCTGTCTCCCTCAGGTGTGTGTTAAATCACAGACACACGTGACTGCATGCTGGTTCTTGCTTTCGCCACTTCCTGTTTACCCAGGCGTGGATGTCGCGCCCCTCCCTGCAGCCCCCTGCTCAGGGTATGGGGTGCAGGGGCAAGCCTGGCAGTCAGGTGTGGGCCCCAGTGGTGGAGGCACCTGCAGGGTGCTGCTTGTCTTCCCAAGATCTGCCCAGGCTCTGTCTGGCCTGTGAAGCCCAAGTGCCCACACCTGCCACCCCTGTCTTGGAGCAAGAAAAGGAGGACAGAGGGCCTAACCGCCAACTTACTGCCCCAGAATCCTGAGCGCTCACCCCTCAGTAGCCCAGCTCCTTCTGCTCTTGTGTCTCCTTCCTCTCAGAGCCTGCAGCACAACCTACCTTTCACAACAGTCTTATCCTGATAAGGTTTTCTAAAAGAGCTGTTTTGTTATTCCATGACTTTATGGCACAAGGGACTGGAAAGCAGACCTCACTGACTTCGTCCTCTCATCTGTAAAGTGGATTTTCTGTTCCTCTCTCAAAAGGTCAATGTGGGAGTGAGCTCAGGACACTGTTTGGACAGCGCCCATACACTGAGGTGCATTCAGATGTCCCAGACTGCCTTCGACACCTCACCGCAATCAAGTTTGAAAAGGGCCTGCACCACACTGGCCTATCTGTGGCTCTCAGGCCGTGACCAGTGGGTGGCCAGAGTTTAAGAGAACTGAGGAGAGAAGAAAAGGCCAAACACCTCCTCATCTTGCCTCCAACCCCTGGAGATTTCCAGGTGTTACGAAGCTTTGCCTTCCTCGCTGGCAGTGCCTCCGTGGCCGGTACCCAAGCCTGCAGCGGTGGCCACGTGGCCGATGCTCCCACTCGGCAGCTTGGGGACGTGCTGACCCCTGCCCAGGTCCTGTGCGTGCACCACACATGTGCAAGCACGGATGTGCACACCTAGGTGTGTTTTATTCTTTCTTTCCACATATTTACCTCTACTTCTTCTGTATCTTTTCCTGTCCTTTCCCCATCTTTCTCAGGGAAACTTCTCTTCCTCCATCTGTCTGTCTCCCTCTCTGTTCTCTTAGGTTTGAGTTTCTGTCATTTCACCAGCTGTCCGCTGAGCTGTGGGAAGAGAGGCCGAGGTCGACTGAATGCCCACGTCCCTGCCGCACCAGCCCCTGTGTGGGCCGGCCCCAGAGCGTGGGATGTGAGGCTGATGCTGTCCACTGCCCCTGACTGAGGAGGGCTGGCCACAGTGGGGCACACAGTGGTGTGAAGATCAGGACCAGGGGCCCTCTGCAGTGAGCTCACAGAGCAGGCACTGCCCTGCATGAGGCTCAGGGCACTCCCAGAGTGTCTGCTCGCCCATCCTTCATGTTCATGGGCCGCCCCCTCCAGGGACAGCCGTGGTTCCAGCCCTGGGGTCACCAGAGGAGGCACCTCTGGTCCAGTCTGGAAGCATGGCTGGGGGCCTGGCTGTGAACCGTCGAGGCCAGGTGAGAGGCCTCGCGGAGGATGGGGACGGGCCTGTAGCTGGGTGGTCTGGGCTCTGCCCAGCCCCTGCCACGGACTTGCATCAAGTCGCCCAAGCCCACAGCTCCTCTCCGACTCTGTAGCATGACTGGCTGTTTTCCTGTGGGACGCGAGGGGGACTGGAGGAGCCACCCTGCCTGGCTGAGTGAGCACAAGTCTTCCCAGCATTTCTCACCTCTGCCTGTTTTCTCCATTCGTTCACTTAATGAGCATGTACTGCGGTCTGGCAGCGAGCACAGAGGGACAGCAACACCATCCGGCCTGCTGAAAACCCTCTTGTCCTCTTTCACGCAACCCCCACCTCTTCTCCAGGAGCCTTTAGCTTAGCTGGTGGGCCACATCTCAGCAGCACAGGAGGGAAGGAAGGGGAAGTGACAGCGAGTGGCCATGGATCCCACCTCCCAACGCAGAGCTCAAGACTGCTTCCTGGAAGCTGACATTCAAAAGCAGGCAAATGAGAGGGATGGAGAAAACCTTCTAATCAGTTATGATCTGTTTAGATTAAACAGATATTATTTAAATTAAAAACAGATTTTGTTAACAGCAGCCCCCGCATAGGAGCTTTTGGTTTGCACCAGAGCTTTTGTCCAAATGAGAAATGATACATTTAATCTGCAAGGACAGGCAGAAGTTAGATTTTGACAAACACACCAACATCCAGAAAGACAAGAGCGCTCGGCTCTCCCCCCAGTTGGTGGAACACGACCCCCTCTGTGTGTGGCCTCCTCTTCCTAGGGGAGGAAGGAGGGAGGAAGGGGGAGATAGGAAGGAGCCTCCACAGATCATCAGTGTCCTGGCAGGTGCGGGGTCAGGAGCTTGGAAATGAAGGGAGCGGGCAGTGCGGCCCAAGAGGCTTCAAGTCCTTCCTCTTCGAGGACAAACCATGCCCCTCCCCCAGGGAGGCCCAACAAGGCACCTACTGCACTTCCTGAGAAATGCTGCGGGCCTCCAGGCATTCATCCCTCTGAAAGCCCAGTCTTGGAGAGCTTGCCCATTGGACCAGCGGTGCACGTTCTGGGAGGGGTGTGTGTGTGCGTGTGGTCAGCCTCTGTTGTGCTGGGCACCCCCCTGGTGTCTTCCATGTGTTACCTCCTACTTCATCTGAGGAGGGGCCTCCATTTACTCCCCTTTACTGGTGTGGAAACTGGATTCTTGCCCCAGTCCAAATAGCCAGTAAGTTGGCACAGGAAGCAGCTGTGACTCCCTCCAAGCCTCTGGGGCCACAGCTCTCTTTATTCCAGGGTGGGTGCCCCTCATGTCCTCCCTTGCCTCTCAGTTCAGGACACCAGCCCCTCCCTCCAAACTCTGTGATTGGTGGTCTCCAAGCAGGCGCCTTATGGAGAAGCACCTTGGGCTTCCAAAGAAGAGGATTATGTGGTCAGGGAGATTCACGTCCTGACCTCCAGCATCAACACAGGAGTGCAGGAAAGGGAAGTGACAGGGAGTGACCACAGGCAAGACCCCATCCTCACCCTCAGGGTAGCAGGTCGCCATAACCCCACCATGCAGGGGCTGCTTGGGCAGCCTGGGCCAGACACCTTTTAGTGTAATTCCTCCTTTGGCAGCACTGTAAGAAAGACATGATTCTCATGCCCATATTGGGCAGGTGATAGTGGAGGCTGGGAGGCTAACATTGTATGATTATTTGTGCATTAATGTTGCCTTCCTGCTGGACTCAAGGCTTTAGGAGCAGAAAGAGCCCAACACTGAGCAATGCCATTTGTTGTCTGACCCCCAAATCTAAAAGGCCTCTGACTCTCCAGAGAAGGAAGGCTATGGGGTTCAGCTGTGGGGTGTCCTTTACCCCAGAAGCATTGCCCCAGAAATCCTGTGCTCTCGGAACCATGCAGTACAGAACCGGTACATCAGTCAGAGGCATACCTAGTCACGCTCTGGGCCCCGCCACTCACTGGCTGTGACTCAGGCTCTCTGAGGCTCAGTTTCTTGTCCGCAAAACGGGAGCAGCAGTGCCCGCTCCACACAGCCACCGTGGCGGTCAGGAGAGGATATAGGTGGATGGTGTACATGGGGTACAGGAGTGGTCAGCAGAGGGGACCCCTCGAGCAGACACGGTACAGTGCCACACCCCTAGGGGTGCTGGGAACAGAGCGTCTCAATCCAGCTTTGCCTGACCCAGCAGCCGAGTCGGACCCTGTAGCAGGAGCATGGGGCAGCCTCCTCTCAGTGCTGCCTTTTTCTCTCATGCAGTGGCTCCTTCTGATCTTAGCATTTCTCCATACAGAGTTGGACCCATAAAGGCACTTCTTTTCCTACTTCAAGGACCCTTGAAAGTAAAGCATTGTGAGAAATGCTTTTGAGAAAAGAATGCTTTGGCCAGGAAAGCCTTGAGACCAGTGTGTGTTGGTTAGGCAGAATTTGCCATTTAGAGACTCACTGAATATCTCTCTCCAAGGAGGTTGCCCAGCCGGCAGCCATTCACACCAAATGTTTGGTCTTCCAGCCCCTAAGTGAGTGGGTGTCTCATACTTTGGAAGGTGCAGCTAAATAACTCTGGTTGTGATGACGATAAGGGGATGTCAGCTGTCTGTGCATTTGCAGAGGGCACTCAGGTACAGCCCCGCCCTCAGCCTCACCATTCCTGGTGGGTAAAGAGGCTTTTTCTCTCCCGGCAGCCACACCTCCCCCGATGCTATTGAGCGCCGTCGTGGGTGCTGTCCCTGGTGCTGACCAACATTGCCCCTCCTTGTGACCAGCTGCCAAGCACCCCTAAGCAGAGTGGGCTTTCTTATCTTGGCTGCAGAGTTGCAAGTTTCTGAGCTTACATGGCACCTTAAGCCCGAGGCTGCCTGGCTGTCCTCAGTCTCAGAAGCAGATGCTGAGGCCCTGCTTGGCTCGGGGAGCAGCATAGCACACACAGCTTGCTGCTTGTAGGGCAGTGGGCAGCAGGCCTTGGTGGCTGGAGCAAAAGCGGCTGCAGTGGAGGCACCCCTCCATCAGAGGCAGAAGATCCCCAGGGTGAAGGGACATGATTCTTGATTATTGCCCAAATAAACATTGCTTTGATGTTGTACCCTTTCCCATTCTATGTTGTTAAAAAAAATCCACATTCTTCTATGAAATGACAGAAATTGGATTACAGACACAAATTAAACCCCAGCCTTGCATACAGAAGGGACTGGACTCCCCGTCACATCCTGAAGTAGGGTCCTTCTGGCTTTGCCATAGGACTTCCTGGTTTAGGACAAGACTGAACCTCAGAGGCCCCCACACCCTTCCTACAAGGATATGCCTGGATCAATCACACTTACGTCATCCATAAACATCTGATCAGGACTCAGGCCACGTTTGTAACACAGATACACACAGAGCTGTTTGGATGAAGGGGAAATAGGGGACTATGGGGTCTCACACTCAGCCTCCTTCCCACTTCCCAGGGATCCACAGAGTTTACAATGAAAATCATGACCCTAGAAAAAGCCCTGTAAATAGTGGGTCTTGAACGGGTCAGGCTGAGTGAACAGAAAAGTGCAGCCTGGGGGCATTTTGAGGGAACCACCACTCCTCTATCTTCAAGTTTCTCCTGGCCCTGCTACTTTGGTAAAGGTAATACTGTGGAATAGCTTATGGTACCAGAACTTAGCCCAGATGAGAGGAAGAAAGAATATCTCATTTCAGAGAACTTGCCCATAATCATACTCTAGAGACAAGAAAAATGTTTAGCTTTTGTACTTGATTACAGACTTCCAGATAAAATAGCTACATTTGTATGCAACTCTAACTTTACTGAAAATTTCCATTGAAATTACCAACAACAGAATATAGAAATAAGAAAAGCATTCATCTGTGACAGAATTGGAGAAATGTGGAATTCTCAAATCATAAATTCGATAGTCAAGGTATTCTTCCAGGAAAGGAGGGACAAGACCAAATAAAAGGGCTGACCTGACCACTGGCAGGCTCTTTGACCATCCTCTTCGGAGATCCAGGATCTGGAGGCAAGGGCAGCTGGAGGACACACCTGGATTCCACCTGTCCTCTACAAAGGGATTAGAACCTTGGTTCATGCCAAAGATGGAGCACAGACTATACTTGGTTTGTGTCCAATGAAAAGGGCCACTGCACCAAGCATAGAATGGGGATACTGCTCCAGCTATGGTTGCCATAACAAATAAGGTTAAAGCAATGGCTTTGATGGAGGTTAGAAACGTCTGGGTGTTCATTTAACCCTCAATAGCTGAGTGGCCTTGGGAAATTTACTCGATTATCTCTGAACCTCAATTTTGTCCATCACTGAAAGTTTCCTAGGGTCCACTTCCCTTTGCTGTGAGAATTAAATACAGTAATTCACATTATGGATGCAGCACAGGGCTGGTACTTAGTAGGTAAATATTACTGCCAGGAGATAGCAGTGGTTTCTAATGGTAGGTGTGCTAGATGACCCATTTATATTTATTTACTTAAATGGAGAAATCTAGCTTTACTTATGTCCAATATGCAACTTGCCCTCACCTCCTTGACCAGACGTTAGGTGATGTTGGTAGTGTCTGATAAAGGCCACATGCCGGGGGCAAAGCAGGAGTGTCCTGCAGAAGGTGGGCAGCAGTCCCTCTGCATGTCCCCTGCCTTCAGAGATTTGCTCCTATTGTAGTTTCCATGGACCCATCTAAGGATATATATCGTATATATCATCTTTTCTTAAATAGTTGAATCTTTGCTTGTACTATCTTTGTCGAGTTTGAGTCTTAGGCCTCACAGAATGAGTTAGGGAGTATTCTGTCTAGTTCTGTCCTCTGGATGAGATTGTAATGAATGGGTGTGATTTCTTAAATGTTTAGTAAAATCTATCAGTGAACCTACCTGTGCTTGGTGCTTTCTATTTTGTAAGGTTATAAACTATTGATTCAATTTATTTAATAGATATAGACCTATTTGGGTTGTCTATTTCTTCTTGTGTGCGTTTTGATAGTTTGTGTCTTTCAAGAAATTGGTCTGTTTCATCTAGGTCATCAAATTTGTGGACATAGAGTTGTTCATAATATTCCTTTATCATCCTTCTAATGTCCATGGGATCTGTAGTGATGTCCCTCTTTAGTTTTTGTTATTAAGTTGTGTCATCTCTTTTTTTCTTACTCTGCCTAGAGGCTTATTGATTTTACTGATATTTTCAAGGAACTAATTTTGGTTTCATTGATTTTTCTCTATTGATTTCCTATTTTTAATTTCATTGATTAAAGTCCTAATTTTATTTCTTCTCTTTTTCTGCTTACTTTGGATTTAATTTGCTATTCTTTTTCTAGTTTTCCAAGGGGGAAGCTTAGATGATTGATTTTAGGTCTTTATTCTTTTCTAATATGTGCATTCCTGGTATAAATTTCCCTTTAATTTCCCTCAGAGGTTGAGGCGTGGGCTGAAGGTTTCAGACTTCTAATCAAGGTTTGGGCTTTCTGGCAACCAGCCTCCATCCTGAAGCTATCTAGGGGCCTGCCCAGAGTCATGTTATTAGAAGAAATGGTGGTCGGGAAATTCCAAGCCATTTAGGAGTTCTAAATCAGGAATTATGGACAAAGGCCAAATACATATTTCTTGTTATGTCACAGAGGTTCAGGCAGATTGGAGGGAGATAATTCTGCTAAGCTGCCTGGCTGTGAATGGGAAGAGCAGGCAAGAGGGGACCCAGGAGGCATAGAGGTGTCCCAGGTAGGTTTTGAAAATAAGAAATGTTAGATGTTTAAATGGAGGACATTAAGCATAAAAATGAGAGGGTATATTTGAATGCACAATATTAAAAAAGAGGCAGCAGGGTATGGTATCCAGGGCAGAGGACAAGAGAGTGATCTGTGAGAGAAAAGGGTTGTATCCTCCATTACGACAGACAGGAAGGTGGGAAGGATGCAGATGAATGTACAAATTTGGGAGTAAGAGTTGAGACAGTTCCTGGTGATGGTTTCAAATTTCTCTATGAGGTGAAAGGAGATTCATCGTCTGACAGCAAGGGAAATAGAGAGAATTGTGGGGGTTAGGGAAAGGCCTGGAGGATTTGAAATTACTGGGAGTGTTTGGAGACTTTAGAGAAGTGTAGGTAGAAAAATCTCAAACCATAAAGGAAGAGAGCCATAAATGGGACCCCGTTATTCAAATTAAGACATTCTCTCCATCAAGGATAACACAAAGGAAGTAACAGTATAAGCCATGGATGGAGAGAAGATCATCTAAATACTGGCTGTTTACCAATTTATAACACATTTAACTCTTGCTGCACTGGCACCTAGAATATATAGAAAGCTTCTAAATCAATAAGAAAAAGGATAATAGAAAACTGAGCAAAAACCTTGAACAGGCATTTTCCTAAAAAGTAAATCCAAATAACTATTAGACAACTGAAAAAGTGTTTGATATCATGCATGATCAAGAAAATGAAAGTTAAATTCACAATGAGACAATACTACAAATCAACAGATTAGCAAAAATTGAGATTGAGAAGTCAACACTTAATGAAGTATTGGTAAATGTGTTGGTTTCCTATTGCTGCTATAACAAATTACCACATAATGTGGTTTAAAACAACACAATTTTACTATCCCCCAGTTCAAGATCAATCTCACTGGGATAAGTTCAAGTTGCCGGCCAGGCTGGTTCCTTCTGGAGGCTACAGGAGAGAATCTGTTTGTACGAATTTTCTGGCTTCTGTAGGCTGCCTGCAGTTCTTGACTTGTGGTCCCCTTCTCCATCTTCCAAGCCAGCAATGTAGCATCCTTGAATCTCTCTTATTCTCTGACCTCTGCTTCTGCCATCACATTTTCTATGACTCTGACCTTCCTGTCTCCTTCTTATAAGGGCCCTGTGACTGCATTCGCTAAGCCCACATCCCCAATCTACCCATGTCAAGATATTTAAGTAATCGCATCTGCAAAGTCCCTTTTATTATGTAAGGAAACATATTTACAGATTTGGGGGATTAAGACATGGACTTTTTTGGGAACCGTTATTCTGCCTACCACAAGTTCGAACAATGGGAACTCCATATACTGGTGGTAGGAGTGTGTATATTGGTATAACCAGTTTAGGAAACAACTGGATATTTCTCAGTAGAGTTAAACGTGCATTTCCTATTACCCAGCAGTCGTGCTTCCAACTTACCCCAGAGAGAACTCCTGTACCTAGGCACCAGGAGAAAGGTACTGGAATAATCAAAGGGTCTAATCCCAGTATCTCTCTGATTGCATCTCCTGGGGAGGGAGCCTCTAGATCCTTGGAATTTCTTGAGTGATAAGAGTGTCTTTATTATTCACGATGGGCCCTCAGGCCCCACCTGGGTCAGGATGGGGGCTAGTCTTGCCAGAACGACCACAATGTAATAAAGAGTTGGGTTTTGAGTCACAAGACATCAGTCCAACACTGAGGAAGTGGGAAGTGGGCTGACGACTGAACCGCACAGGGGATGGATGAGTCCATCATGCCTATGTAATGAAACCCTGGACACAGCAATAAAACTCTGGGCACAGAAGTTCAGGTGAACTTCCCTGGTTAACATTACTCTGTGCCCAGAGGGTGATGCATCCCTCCAGAGGAGAGGACAAGGAAGCTCTGCATTTTGGGGCCCTCCCAGATCTTGCCCTATGAGGCTCTCTTTGGGGCTTGTCCTTAGCAGAATCCTTTTTGTTACAGTAAGACTCTAATCATAAGTACAGTGCTTACCTGAGTTCTGTGAGTTCTCCTAGTGGATTATAAAATTTGAGGAGGTAATGGGAACCCCCACATTTGTAGCCAGTTGGTCAGAAGCTCGGGAGACCCGGAGACTCCTGAGTTTGCAGGTGGTGTCTGAAGTGAAGGCTGTCTGTGGGGCCTGTGTCCTCAGCCTGTGACGTTTGGCCTAACTCTGGGTGGTGAGTGCCAGAACTGCATTGCACAGACCGTTCTGCGTTAGGGCTACCTTGAGACCGATGCGCCGACTCCTCCCTCTGCTGGAATACCTTGCCCCAGATGGCTACGTGGCACCATTCTCACCTGCTTTGAGTGTTGGCTTAGATATCAACTTAGTGGGAAATACCATAGAATTGCAGCCTCCACCCTTGGTACTTTTCATCTCTTTCCCTGCTTTTGTTCCTAATTAGCACTGCTCATCTTTCAACATACAATATAATTTATCTGTTCTTTTTATGTTTATTGTTAATAATCCACCTCTAGAATACCCATGTGGGAAGGAAATTTTACCTGCTTTGATCACTGTTCTATTCCAATGCTTAAGGTAGTGCCTGGCACATAGTAGGTGCTCAAGAATTATTTATTCAGTGAATAAATGAATAATATCAAAAATGTGTCAACTCCCCATATGTTTACTAATAGTAGACCAATGTAGGGAAAATGGAAATTTCATGGCCAGGATCCTCACCTGATTCTAATCTAATCTACCCATTGTATATGTGCAATGATGTAATACTTAGCCTTCTGCCCAGGGGCATGCTTGCATACCCATTGGTAATAAGCCATTGTTGTCTGTGTTGCTATAAAAAGAGTTCCCCCAGTGCTAAGAGCAGAGCCTGGAAAAGAAAGCAAGAGAGCAGGAGAGAGAAGAGCAGAGGCTGCAGGTGAGGGCAGAGCCTGGGGCAGAGGCAGAGCCCGAGGCACAGATGGGCTTGCTACTTGTAGACTGCTGGGTGCAGATGTGATTCTAACACTTGACCTACCACCACGAGAATAAAGCTTGGTATGAGGCCCTTTTTCCCCCCAACCTTGTGTTGTCATTATTCAGTCTCACCAAATCCAGAGTGAACTTGCCTGCAGCTGAAACCCTCAGGTGAGGCAACCAAATAAATAAAATAGAATGCCAAACAACAGTCAACATGAATAAACTACACTCCTCATCATGGGTGATGATACAAGCAAGGGACAGTAGAAAATATAGAATATGATTTCATTCACAAAATTTCAAAAGCAGGCATACATATTTAGAGATAAAAGTTTAAGCAGAGGCAGAGGAATAAGTATCAGGATCATGGTTACCTCCGGGAGGGTGGAGGGAGGAAGAGTGTACAAGGGGCGAGCAGTTGGGAAAGGACACAGAGCAGCTCTCATACACTGGCAGTAGCCTATTTCTTAATCTAAGCCCGGTCCCATGGGACTGTCATTGTGATCACTCTTGAAACTGTGCACATACATCTCATAAACTCTTTTGTGTGTATGACATATTTCATGGTTGAAGAAATGGAGGGACAGAACCATAGGAGGGTGGGTAGTGTTGCATTCTCAGTCCATTGATGAATTTATTGTGAATTTAGAGTGGTAGCAGGGCTGTATGACTGCCTCTAGCAGCACTCAGGCACCCAAGGGGACATCTGGAGAAGGCAGAGTTGAATTCATCGTCACTGGAGTCTTGCCAGGTGGGAGACATGAAGGTAGAAGGACCAAGGAAATCTAGAGTATTGGAAAGGAAACAAATGAAAACCTGTTCTGTGGAAACAAGGCAAAAAGGGGAGGCAGGTGAAGTCATTGGAGAGAAAGCAGAAATTCTGGGAAGACCTGGTTCGGGCAGGGAATATGAGATCTAGAGGAACCCAGTGCAGTTAACGAACTGGACTCCATGGGAGTAAAAGCTGTAAGTCAGTGCAACTGTTGTGATGGGAGGTCTCGAAGGGGGCACATTTGAGGCAAGACAATGTCTGGGTGTGACAGGAACACTGGGTGTCTGAATTGTTATGGACGTGTCTGTTTTAGTTCCTATAACCTGCAGAAATCCCTCTACTCCAAAGCCAGCCCAAATAGAGCAATACTCAAAGTGCTACCAGGGTCCTGCTATGCAGGTGCCCCTCTGGATGTGTGCCCAGCATGGGCAGGGTAAACAGTAGCAGTGCTTGGGCTAAGGGATCTTTGGCTCTTCCTTCTTTCTGACCCAAGCACTTTGGGCTGTATTTGCAGTATATGTCTAGTTGCAAACACTTCTCATCACCATGAGGATGACTATCCAGGTCTAAGCCACCATCATCCATCATTGGACTATTACAACAGCCTTTCAACTGCCCCCTCCAATCTCCCTGTGCACCCTACAGACTTCTTCATCTCTGTGGCAATGTTATATTCATTGGCAGTAATGAATCATCTTGATTTCCCCATAATAATAGGGAGGGGAAAACCAAAAACTTGTGGATGACAACAGAACAAAAAGAGGTGAGCAGGCAGACAGAGAAGCCCCTATTTATAATGGAGATTAAAAATTACTTTTAAATTTACATACAGTAAAATATACTCTTTTTGGTATACGGTTATTTTAAATCTTGACAAACACACAGAGCCATGAGACCACTCCTACATATGAAAATACAGATACACTTTCACGGCCCCTAAAATTTTCTCCATGCTTGTAGTCAACCTCCCCAACCCCTGGGGACCACTGATCTGTTCTCCATCTCTACAAGTTTACCTTTTCTAGAATGTCATGTAAATGGGATCATACAGTTTAGATCTTTTTGAATCTGGCTTCTTTCGCTTGATATACTGCTTTTGAGACTCACTCGTGCTGTTGCTGAGCGGAAGTCCATCGCATGGATATACCACAGTTTAAGACTTCACTCACTGAAGGACTTTTGGATCATTTCCAGTTTGTCTCAGGAACTTACGGAATAAGAGAGACATTCAGTAGCAATATAAATTTGGACTTGATTAACAAGCCTGACCTAACTGATGTATACAGAATATCATTATTTTCAGGGGCACATGGACATTTACCAAAATAGAACATATTTGGGACCACAAAGAAGGTATGAGCACAAAAATAAAAAAGTGGGACTACATCAAACTAAAAAACTGCACAGTGAGGAAAAACCATCAACAGAATGAAAGTACAATGATATATCCAATAAGGTTCTAATATCTGAAATATATGAGGAATTCCTACAACTCAGCCCCCCAAAAAACAAATAACCTGATTTAAAAATGGGCAGAGGACATGACTAGACATTTTTCCAAAGAAGACATATAGATGGCCAAGGGACACATGAAAAGATGCTCCACATCACTAATCATCAGGGAAATGCACAATGAAATCATCACAATGAAATATCACCTCACACTAGTCGGAATAGCAAATAGCTAAAAGACAAGAAATAATATGTGTTGGCAAGAATGTGGAAAAAAGGAACCCTCCTACACTGTTGGTGGGAATGTAAATTGGTGCAGCCGCTATGGAAAGCTGAATGGAGCTTTCTCAAAAAACTAAAAATAGGAACACCATACGACCCAGTATTTACTCAAAACAAAAAACTAATTTGAAAAGATATATGCACCCCTATATTTATTGCAGCACTATTTACAATAGCCAAGACATGGAAGAAACCTAAGTGTCCATCAGTAGATGAATGGATAAAGATGTCAGGGAGTTGAAAGTACAGCATAGGGAATATGGGCAACAATATTGTAATAATTTTGCATGGTGACAAATAGTTAACTACAGTTACTGTGGTATCAAGTAGTAATGTATATAATCGTCAAATCACTATATTATATTCCTGAAACTAATATAAAATTGTGTATCAACTATACCCCCCAATTTAAAAAAATGTATAAGCAGATTCAGAGAATTGGAATCATTCATAGTATATCCTCTGCGTTTTGTATAATTAAAGTGGATCTGAGCAATAGGAAGTAACCAGAAAATCTCTTAATATTTGGAAACCAACAACACCCTTCCAAATTACTCATGGGCCAGAAAAGAATCAAAATTGAAATTAAAAAATATTGTGAGCTAAATGATAATTTAAAGAAACATTTAAAACCTATGAGAGATGGTAAAGCTGTGCTTAAGGAGAAATTTATAGTCTTAAATGCACACAGTAGAAAAGAAGCTGAAAACCAGTAAGCCTGGTTCTAACAACAAACTGAAAAAAAAAAGGACAATAAATTACCCCTCAAGCTAGAAAATACTGACATAATAAAACTAAGGGCAGAGATCAGTGAAATAGAAGACACAGTAGGAAAAATTCATCAAAGTCAAAAGTTGTTTCTTTGAAAAAAATTATAAAGTGGACAAAACCCTAGCAAGACTGATCACAAAAAGTAAGAAAAAACACAAAAATTCCCCAATATTCGAATGAAAAATGGGACATCACTACAGATTCTACAGACATCTGAGGGATAGCAAGGGGATGTAATGAACAACTTGTAAATCTAAAAATTTAGGCAAAATGGAAAAATAGTTCAAAAACGCAATTTACCAAAAAAAGACATGGGGAATAAGTGGATAATGTGCAATGTCCAACATCAAGGAAAATGAATCTGTAATTTAAAACCTTCCCTTGGTGAAAATCAAGGTGCAGATTGTTATTAACATTCTTATTGAAAATCAATGGAGCACAAATGTATGGTTTGTGTACTACCACCTATGTACATTATACTTATAAAAAGTTATAAATGTTCACTTAAACAATACAGGGAGTGGTGGGTGGGGAAGAGATACAACAAAATTGGCCGTGTATTGGTCATTGTTGAAGTGGGGACATTGGGCTTATGATTATTATACCTCCTTAGCCCCTACTTTTATAAATGTTTAAAACTTTCCATAATAAAATGTTTTTGTAAAAAAAAAACAGACCATAATATTGCATTGCAAAACTCTGCACGAGCGCTACAGCTCCCTCTGAGTCAATGGGCCAAAGGCCAAAGAGGCTTTTTCTGATTTGGTCACCCTGGCACCTCCTGGAATCTCTTCCACTACCACACGCCCACTCGTTTTCACACCACTCCGGCCTCCTAGTTACTGCTTGCACATGCTGAATCACACTCCCATCTCAGGCCCTTTGCACTTTCTGTTCCCTTTGCCTCAAGATTCAGCGTGGCTTCCTCAGTCAGGTCTTTGCTCAAATGACAGTGAAGACTACCCTGACCACCCAAAATAACTTAACTCCACAAGTTGCACTCCCTACCCCCCTCCCTGCCATGCTTTCTCTAGAGCACCAGCATCGTCTGACATATGAATATTTTCCTGTGCTTATTTGCTGCCTGCTTCCCATAAGAATGCACACTTCAACCAGACAGGGACACTCACACCCGTATCTCAGTGCCCAGAATGGCACCTGCACATTGTAGGCACTCAGTAAACATGTACGGCATGAATGAAGAAGGAAGGTGCCTCTCCAAGAGGTGCTATGGGGCATTTCCCCATCCCCTCCACCCACCAGATCCCTCCACCCGGTGGGCTTCCTGACGCCAGATCTGTTCCACATTCACTTGAGTCTGGGCTGCCTACAGGGGTCACTCCTGACCTCTGGGGTTGTTGCCAGAGAGCAAGGATGCCCCTTCGGAGAGAGAGGAGGCTCCACTGGGAGCCAGGAGACCTGGATCCTTCTCTTCGTGGTTTTGGAAGAATGAGGCCGGTGGAATCTCTCACCGCACTCGCTCTGCCGCTTCCCAGCTCTGAGATCCTGCAGAGCTTTTCATTCCCTGATCATCGCTTTACTCATCTGTCCAGTGGGAGCAAAAGCACCGACCTTGTGGGGTGGTTGTGATGGTTAAAGGGAATAACCAAGGGGCTAGGGTTTGCTCACTCGAAGACTTTCACTGCAGATGCCACTGATAAAAATTTTGCCAGCTCTAGAGAGTCCCGAAGGGTCTTTATCTGAGGTGGCCACATCACCTTTTGGGTTGGTTGTCGCCTTACCGTTTCTATGGAACCCAGCCTGGTCTCTCCCTGAACCATCCCTCTGTGCCCCCAACCCCGCCCTGCGTCCTAGCCACGCGCTCTACTCCAGGCGCCCGCGTCCCGCAGGACCCCTCCCGGGGCCGCCCCCGCTCCCGCCCGCTCCGCCCCCGTGCTCCGCGCCCGCCCCGCACCCCAGGCCTGCGCCCGCCAGCTCCGCGTTCTCGCTCCCGCCCACCCCGCGCCCGCTCCGTGCCCGCGCTCTCGCGCCCGCCGGTCCCGCGCCCGCTCCCCGCCAGTTCCCCGGCGCCGGCCGCGGAGGAGCTGCTCTGCCCGCAGCTGGCGCAGCGCGGGGGCGGCCGCAGGGCGCGCCGAGCATGATCCGCCTGCGGCCGTGCGCTGCTCGGGGCCCGGCAGCGGCGGGAGGGCTGCGCGGGAGCTTCGCTGGCCCGGACCGAGGTAGGCGACGGCCGGTGCGCCGTTCCCCGGTGCCCACCTGCCTGCTGCGGGCCGGGCCCTCCGGTCGCGGGCGCAGCGGGGCGGCGCGGGCTTGGGGGTCCCGCTGGGCACGGCCGTCGTGGGGCAGGGGCCGCGCGTGGAGCGGGGCGCGCGGGAGCGCCGCTTGAAGTTGCCGGGAACTCCGCCCGGTCGCGACTACGCGGGACCCCCGGAGACCCGGGGCAGCGGGCGCCTCAGCCTGGCGTAGCGGGAGCTCCGGGCGTGGGCGCGGCCCGCAGGTCCTCCTCTGCGGCCTGCGTGGGGAGGGGGCTGGGAAGTCGGGGCGCTCGGGGCTGCGCAGTTGGAAGTTTCTGTTTGCTTGTCCGCATTCTGGGCCCGGCAGTGGCGTTTCACGCCTTTGCTGTTGCTGGACGAATTGGGACGTGGGCCCAGCATCTGAGGGGAGCCGTCCAGGGCCAGGGCGAGGTGCGCCGTGTGCCGTGGGCCAGGGTCATCTGGACGACGGGCTGTGTGTGCTGTGGGGAGGGAGCTTTTGCCGTCTGGAGGGGGCCACGCGGTAGGCGCCTGCCCCCAGCATCTCTAGTTGCTTCCAAGCCCGTTGGGGCCAGTGGATATTTATAAGTGGCTGCCTTCCTCCAGGGAGCTGCTGGGGCACTGAGATATGGTGGTGGCCGGGGCACCCCTTTCCGGCTCAGTTAGGCCTGTGAGCTCCATCTGGCTCACCGACCCACCGCTGTCACCCATCGCCCACCCTCTGGAGCAAGGGAAGGGTCCAGATGGCCACCTGCCCCGGGGGCCTGGGACATGAGTCAGGTTGGTATGCAGGGAGCCTCACAGAGGCAGTGGTCTGCTCTGCACTCAGCAGTCTCCCACCTCCCTCTGGATAGTCTTGCCCAGCGCAGCCTGGTCTGGGTCTGGGCCCTTGCCTGCCCAGATAGGAAGCCTAGAGTGCCAAACGGTGCTTGTTGCGAGCAGAGAATTAGCGTGTCAGGGGGCCACACGTCTTGGCTTCTGAACTGTGGGCAGGCTGCAGGCCCCTCTGAGACTCAGTGTCCACATCTGTAGAATGGGACCATGGTTTCAGGGACCTCTGAGGGCATTTCCCTCCTGACATCCAGGGACACTTTGCATTGGACACTGAGGACGCCAGCCCAGGAGCATAGGATCCAGGGAGGGAAGAAGTGGGGGACCTCCGCATGGGGGCATGAGGGAGGGTTCTCTGCCTCTTCAGCCTTTGCTCTTGGGGACATAGTGACCTGCAGCTCTCAAGGAGGTTGTGGCTGTGGGTGACAGCAGAACCCACAGGCCCTGCCCCTGAGGAGGAAGAAGCAGCACAGACCCACACGCTGACGCCCTCCCGCGGTGGCCATGTGCTCCTCCCGTGTCTCCCGCGGTGGCCGTGTGCTCCTCCCGTGTCTCCCGCGGTGGCCGTGTGCTCCTCCCGTGTCTCCCGGGGTGGCCGTGTGCTCCTCCCGCGTCTCCCGCGGTGGCCGTGTGCTCCTCCCGCGTCTCCCGCGGTGGCCGTGTGCTCCTCCCGCGTCTCCCGCGGTGGCCGTGTGCTCCTCCCGTGTCTCCCGCGGTGGCCGTGTGCTCCTCCTGCGTCTCCCGGGGTGGCCGTGTGCTCCTCCTGTGTGGCCGTGTGCTCCTCCCGCGTCTCCCGCGGTGGCCGTGTGCTCCTCCCGCGTCTCCCGCGGTGGCCGTGTGCTCCTCCCGTGTCTCCCGGGGTGGCCGTGTGCTCCTCCTGTGTCGTGACCCTTGGTTTGGAGAACACAAGCAGGTGTCCCCAGGTATGCCAGGGGGGCCCAGACAGCGGCCAGCAAGTTTGTTTTTCTCTGTGAGACATCCTTGAACTGCCAGCCTGATGGCTCCCTTCCACCTGGCAAATGGAACAGTTCACACAGAGCAGAGGGGTTTTTTGGTGTAACTTAGCAACTGCAGGCAGAGGAGAGAGAAGTACCGGCCCCGCCAGTATCTGTGCTGGGCAGGCCAGAGTGAGACCATTGATTGGCAGGTGCGGGTTTTTTGGTGTAACTTAGCAACTGCAGGCAGAGGAGAGAGAAGTACCGGCCCCGCCAGTATCTGTGCTGGGCAGGCCAGAGTGAGACCATTGATTGGCAGGTGCGTCTAGGCTAAGAGGGGTCCCCAATACAAGTGGTCCTCCGCCGGCTGGCCAGGTGAGGGACAGACCCACAGTCCATCCCCTGGGCCCACCAGAGGAGAGCAGCTGGAGGCTGGGATGGTTAGGTGTGGCTGGAGAGCCCCTGAGCACCACTGTCTCCCCCTCTGTAGAATAGTGGGCCAAAGGGCAGGGTTGTAGTATCTTTTGTTTTTAACCACAAAACTCTGTCCTCAAGCCACATTTCACAGAAGCCACATTTGTTCAAGTGAAGGTGGGGGGGATGGAAGTGGGTCTTTGAGGACCTGCATGCCAGACCAGGGACTGCGGTCGGGGCAAGAGACTAAGATGCAGAGGGCCTGTCCGGGTGGTCGAGACTCCGTGTGGCTCCCAGCTGCCCATCCTTCCTGTTGCCCGCTGCTGGCACTCCCCCTCCCATGCTCTCCCTCCTGAGGCCATCTGCCTCAGCCTCTGGCTGTTTTTCTCTCATAGCTTCCAAATGCTGAGCAGAAATCTGCCTCCTGTAACTCCCACCCACTCCAGGCTGCCTCTCCTTTCCTTGCCCTCGCTTGCCCACCTCCCTTCCGCGGATGAGTGTTTACTTAGCAACATGTCTTCCTGCAGAATCTGAGGAGGGAGGCAGGGAGGTAGCGAGGGAGGCTGTCATCACAGGGTGCTGAAGGGCATCTCGGGGACACTGCCAGCTGTGGCCATGGGGGGAGGGCCTTTGACAACCCTGGCCACACATCAGGGCCCCGGGCCTGCAGGGGTCTGGGAAGGACACACTGCACGGAGCAGGGAGCTGTGGGCCTGAGGGTGCATATCAGAGAGTGGGCACATGGGATGGCCTGGCCTGGCATACAGTGGGCTAGCCACTGTGGTGTGTTCAGAATGTCCCGCACTGGGGACACCAGGAATCCCCAGTCTGACCTTGGGGTGTGGTTTGGGAAGGCCAGCAGGCGTCCGCTGGCAGTGGTGTGGTGGGCTGGGGGAGGGGAAGGCCGAAAGCCCTATGGGGCCTGCTCAGAGGACAGGAGGGGCGGCCAGGTGCAGGGTTCACCCTGGGCTAGAGAGGGCCTTGGGATTCACCCCGGGGGACAGGCCCGGGCCCTGAGAAGATGGACTTGTGAGAGGTGTCTGGCCACTGGTGCGAAAGTGTTAGGGTCTCCACGGATGACTTCCAGGGCCAGGGAGGGCGGAGTGTGCGTGCTGCTTGTCACTGCTGCCACGGAGGGTGGCAGGAGGATGGCCTTGGGTGTCTGAAGGCTGCCATCTGCAAACACACATCCTAAGGACCGCATAGGTGCCTGGGATTTGATTCAGGGCAACGCCAGGTGGTCCTGCCTGGGAAATTTCTGCCCACCTCCCTCATTTTGCAGGGGACCTCAGGCCAGGGCACTGGTGCTGGGATGGGGCCTGGCATGGGAGAAAAGAGCTTCTCGGCCTCTCCTCACCATGAGCACCGACTCGGGGGACAGGCTGTGGGGTTCCCTGGGGCAGGGCAAGTTCAGGGGGCAGCTGGTGGGTGCCAGCTCAGGAAGAGGTCTCCCTGACTCTCCAGAGGACAGCACCTCATTTTGCTGGTGGGACGTACATGGGCAGCCCCCCTGCCTGGGGGTGCACTGTTGGGCACTCAGGGGCCTTGTTCCCTCCACAGGTGAGGTGCTGCCGGCCTGGTGGACAGGTGACAGCTGCACTCAGAGGAAGCATCTCCCAGCTTAAACACAACAAACCTTTCTCGTCTGCCTCTCCCTCCAGCGGCTCCCCCTTCTCCCCTCCCCTGCTCAGGCTGACTTTGAAGTGGTGTCCCTGCTTGCTCACTCCCATCCTCACTTCCCACCCACTTCCGGCCCCCTCCAGGCTGGTGCACCCCCTTCCCTCCAGGGAGAAGGTCTTCAGAGGCCCGTGGACATGTCCAGCCCTGCAGTTCCTGCTGCCCCTGCCCCCGGCCCCCACCCACCACACCCCCAGCCCTGACCCCTGCCTGGGCTCTGCAGGCCCCCCCACCGGGTCTCCATGACCTCTGGCCTCCCTGCCAACTTCCCTGCAGCCTCTCCTCCTGTCCCAGGACACTCAGTGTTCCTGTTCCTAAGGACTTGGACCTGCACCGGCTCCTCCCCAAGCACAGCTTGTTTCTTCCTTGGTGCTCATCTGCCAAAACTCGCATCAGCCTGTCCTGTCCTCTGGACTCTGTCAGCATTCCAGCCCGCACCTGCTGGGAGCCCCCAGGGTGACCATGGGCAGCCTGTGCACTGCCATCCTGCCCCAGAACTTCTCCATCTACCAGGTGGGACAGCCAAACTCTTCCTCGGGCCTCTGCCAGGCCCGCCCCCACCTGGATTGAGTCATGAGCCAGCCTGGCCCCCCTTCCCCAGACCTCTCTTCCACCCCTTCCATCTGCCCTGGTCCGCTGCCCCTTTCCCCGGGTTGGGCTGCCCTCCCCTGGCTTGGACTGGACAGCCGCAGCAGCCTCCTTCGTGCTGTTCCTTTCCCCACCACAGCCGGGTGGCCTTTCTGACCTTTGAAAAAGTACTGGGAGCTTCTGTTCCCATGCAGGTGTCCCTCTCCCCCCAGTCTGCCCCCACCTTCCTTGGGGGTGCCTGTGAAGGGCACCTTGGCCCTCTGCATGGCACTGCCCTCTGTGTAATGGTCTGGGATCCCTTGGAGTAGAGCCTACACTGGGCCCTTTGGCTGCAGTGAGGCCCCCAGCTCTGAGATGGTGACTGTGCTGGGGGACTCGGAACTTTGTGGGCTGCGTGTGGACATCTGCGAGCCACTGTGCATGGTGGTCTGTGTGCAGGATCGTGTGGGGGGTGCTTGTCTGGACCATATTGCTGTCCCCCTTCAGGGAGTGGACAGGGCAGCAGACCCACCAGCCTGGGATGGGCAAGGGGTCGCTGGGGACCAGATTTGATCAGGAAGAAGTGGGTGTGGGGCTGGGAGGCCAGGCCCCTGCCTGTTGTCACCACCTCTTCTGTTTCTCCAAGTGTCACCCTCAGACTCTACCTTGAAGAGAGCGGTCTCCCTGGATCCGGTTGCCATGGCAACATGTTAACAAAGAGTAGCTTCCGTGGAGGAGGCTGGCGCACCCAGAAGCTGAGGGGGTAGGAGAGGGGGTGCGTCTCAGCATCTCACGGGTCTATCAGCGGAGCCTGTTCCCCGCCCCCACTAAGGCTGCTGAGTTGGGGGCCCGCCTCCCTGGCCCTCACTGCCCAGGACCTCTGGGCCTCTGGCACCCAGAGCCTCCTGATAAAGTGTCAAGAAGCCTCCATTCCATCTGGGTGTGGCCTGGACCCAGCCCCAGCTGGGTCACCTTGCAGCCTGGGGAGGCCTCCAATTGGGGTGTTGGGGGGTATGCCCAGCCTGCAACAGGCCGTTCCTGGGGTGAGGAGCTCCATTCTGTGGCTGTGGGGAGCCAGGTCAGAGGCCCAGATGTCTGCCTAGGGCTGCAGCATGGGGCCTGGCAGGCATGGTCTCCCCGGTGGGAGGGTCGGCCCTGGCTGCTGGGACCCAGGCCGGACTCCGCCCTCAGAGCCGAGGGGACAGGGAAGGAGGGCGGGAGGCTGTGTCAGTTAATCATTTTATTATTGTTATTAGGAGTGGGTGGCCCTTGGGAGAGCTCACATACTGTCCACGCTGCCCTCCTCAGAGGCTGCACTGTCCAGCTTGGCCCCACCACAGGAAGGGGACTCCCATGCCCTGTGCCACTTGCTTTCCTGGCCTGGGGGCCCGGGTCATCCCCACCAGGGTGAGCATGTCTGACACAGCATCTCTTGAGTCCTTGCTGCTGTGGGACCTCCAAGCACCTGGGCCCAGGGCCCTCACAGCTGGGCTCTCAGGGACTTGGAGGGAGGGTTGACCATGAGCAGGGTTGGCTGGGGTCCGAGCTGCTCCTGTGAGCAAGGCCAGGACAGCCAGAACCGCAGAAGTGGGGGTCCTGTGTGGGGGCGGGGCCCGGAGGGCGCTCAGCCCCGTGACCCCCTGGCCTCGCCCCCCGACCCCCGTGACCCCCTGGCCTCGCCCCCGGCCGTGGTGGCTGATGAGCTCACAGGTGCTCATGCAGCCAAGCCATCAGCTGTCTGCAAATGCTCTAAAAACTCCCCAAGAAATATCAAAGACACACTGTGATTTAGGCCATGTTTTTTGCTTACAATCAGTTGTGATAGAAATCAGTAATAAAACATAACTCTAAAAAGAGTGCTTTTGGAAAACTTAAAACATGTGTATTTAGAGGACCAAGGAATAACGATCATAGTGGAAATTAGGTGATAATGGAATTAAATATTAAAAATATAGTGAGGGATACTTGTGGGATGAGCCATAGCGCACTGCAGAGGTGTCTGTCACCAGCCGCCCCTGTCTGAAAAGCCCTCGTCCTTTGAGAAGCCTACTTCCAGGTGCCTCTTCCTTGGCCCCCAGTTGGGAGAGGGGCCAGGAAGCATCCCACTTGGAATCCTTTGGCTTCTCTTTGCAGTCAGGCCTCAGGGCCGGGGGGAGCTGCCCTGCCCTTGATCTTGCAGAGGCCAGCTTTAAAGCACACTCTGGCTGAGGTGTCGCGGCCCTGGGCTGAGGCTCTGAAGAGCTGTTGCTGGGTGAGGTGGCTGGCGGTCCCATTAGGGGAGGAACAGTCCGGGGGTTCAGAATGGAGAGAGGAAGGAACAGCAGGTGGTGTGACAGAGGCCAGAGCCCTTGGGCCAGCCTGTCTGTGCTCAGGACCTTGGTCTGCTGGGCGGTGTGTGTGCGCATGTGCATGTATGCGTGTGCATGTGTACGTTTACACACAAGCACAGTGGGGGCTCCCCGACCAGCCCTCTGTCCCAAGGGCTCTTCTGTTCACGCTGGCACCATCATACCAATTTTGCTGATGAGCCTACTTGGTCTGGAGAAAGGGGCAGAGGCAGAACATGAACCCAGGTTCCTTCCTGTGTGCCAAGGAGCGCTTTGGAGGGGGGTGACATGCTCCCTTTATCTTCCTGTGCCCTTCCAGCTGCCCCTGCTTGTGTCCAGGGCCTGAGCTGGCTCTCATCCCCTTTCCTGCCCTCGATTGTGACCTCCCTTTGCTCCCATGCATCCTTGGACGCTCACCACATCTCAGGTCTCAGCTTGGACCGGGCTCTCAGCAGGAAGCCTCTCTGCCCTCTGGGGCTGTTGAAGTGTCCCTCCTGTGGACTTGGGATAGCAGCAACTAGCCTCTGAGAGTGTCCTGTGTGCCAGGCACTCTTCTAAGTGTTTTGCCTGTGTCCACTCAGCTCATCCACACCTTTGAAGGCCATAGTTTAGGTCAGGGTTCCCCAGATGCAGAGCCTGAGGCAGGGATTGTGATGCAAGTGCTGCAGAGGGTGTGCTCTCCGGAGACACGTGTGAGGGGTGATAAGCAGGCTGCGAAAGGGGAGGGGCCAGATGGGCGCAGCTGCAAGCAGAGTCTCCCCTCAGCCTAGCCCGTGGGGAGCTCCAGAGTGCAGACTACATGGCAAGGTTGAGTCGTTGTGAGCACGAAGTTGAGCTGTGGCCCCTGTTGGTCAGCCATTGGCTGCTAGCCCTCCGGTCCTCTGGAGAAGGTTTGAGGTGTGAACAGTGCAGCATGCCAGCAGCCCTGGCAGACGGGTTCCAAGGCTGGTGGGAGGGCAGTGTGGGTGGTGCTGTTCCCAGGCCCCAGGCTACATGCTTCCCTGCGGCCTCCCAGCTCGTCTGTGGGGGATTGGGATGCAGCCTCGGGTCCAGTCTGCTTCTGCCTGTGATGCACTGTGGCCTGGCTCACACAGCACCGGCCACCTAGCTGTGATGTCTCCTCTTCCCTGGGGGCATCCCTGTGTCTCTGAGTCTTTTTCTCTGTGCTGTGTTGCTGGGCCAGGACTGCGTGCCATGCTATGGCATAGGACGGGCTCTGTCACTTTGTCAGGGATGGATGGACAACAATCTTGGCTGTCAGGCCCAGGCTTGATGGCAGGAGGCTGGGCAGAACCCCCACCACACTGGAGAGAGGGTCCTGGCCCCAGGCCAGAGAGGGCAGAGTGGGGTGAGGAGCCCAGGCCAGGGGTCAGAGGCCAGTCCCTGTCTCGCTGCCCATTCCCAGCTGTCCTACCCTTGCTGGTGGCTCCCTGGGTCCTCATGAGGGCCGGCCTGCCACACGAGGGCCCGTGAGCTCTTCCTGGCTTCTTACGGCCTGTCTCGGTGCAGACTCGGGCTAATGTGGCGAGGCGTGTGGAGAGGCAGGCAGAGCAGCAGCCTGTAAGGGAGCATGGGTGTGGCTGACGCAAAGACGGGCGGTGGGCCTGGCCCGGAAGGGGCCTGCTGCAGCCGCCCTGCTGGGTCGGCAGCCCAGCCCGGACGAGCCGGGGCCCTGGTGCCTGCCCGCCATCTGCACCGCCCGGCCCGCCCAGACCAAGCTGCGCCCCTCCTTCCCGACCCCTGCCCCCCCAATCTGTTCTCTCTGCCTTCCTCATTGCACATTCTAGACTTTTGTACTGAATGGTGCCCCTTCCTCCCAGGATGGCCCACAGAGGGCCCTAAGCCCCCTCAAGAGCTCCCCAAGCCAGGGAGGGCAGAAGCAGGGAGCTGCTGGCATCCAGGAGCCCCTGAGTCACAGGGGGTCCCCAGGGCTGGACATTACTGACTACAGCCTGATGAGTTTATGAGCCTCAGTGGGGACCAGTTCTGCTCTCCAACAGTTCTTTAGAAAGAAATTTAAGACGAGTCCATTTGCATAGTCCCGACTTAGCACGTGCAAGGGCCGGACTTCAGTAAAACGCGTACCTGACACTGTCTTGGCCACCATGTGCCCTGGAGCAGCCTGCAGTGGAAGGCGCCCCTGGTGCCCCTCGGCCACCTGGCCTGGGAGAGCAGGGCACCGAGACAAGGGGCCTGGCATGAGCTCAGCCTGGTGGCGAGCGGACACCAGGGGCCGCCGGGCTCCAGAATACTTCCCAGGGACGCCGGGAAGCGCCGCCGGCTCTCACGGATGAGCAGCTTCATCAGCGCTGTCCACAGAAGGCCCTGGTGCACGTGGCCGCCATTCCAGACTCCACGCTTCTAGATGCTGGGGGACCCCGGGCCCCCCTGAGGACAGCAGCTCTGGCCAGGGGGACAGAGATTGCTCCACTGGGGGTTTCAGAAGGGGCCCTCCTGTTACTCAAGGTCATGCAGCTAAGAGGTTGCAGAGTAAGACGTGCTGCCCATGTGTGCCTGACACGCAGGTCCAGCCCTCGCCGCCCAAACACGGCACATAATGGGAACAAGGCAGGAGTCCAAGGCCCCTCTCGTCGAAGCGCCGGCGACCCCATGAGGCGGAGGCGGCACGGGGCTGCAGGGAGGGGTGGCCTGTTTCCCCAGACCTGCCTGGCCTGGCCTCCTCGGGCCACCTTCCGCAGCCTGGGTCAGCTTGGGACTCCTCTGCGACCTGCCCCGGGACCCACTGTGCTCCCAGCCTTGCCCCCAGAAGACGGGCTGTGGACTTCTGGCCTCAGAAGCAGTGTGGTAGGTGGCTCTGTGGGCTGTCCCCCTGTGGGGCTGAGGGCAGTGAGGACCAGGTTGGCCGTGAGGAGGAGGGCGGGAGCGGGAGAGCCCTGAGTGGGCCCTGCCCTTCACCCCAGGCCTCCTGACAGGGCAGGCTTGTGGCAGCCCCACCTCAGGACTAGACCCCCACGGCCCCTCCTAGATGATGCTGAGTTGGATTAAACTGAGCTGCGCCTCAGTTTCCCCATCTTCCAGTGGTGGGGGCAGGGTTTTCTGAACCCCGGTCCCAGTGGCTCGGGGGCAGGGCTCCCATGCCTGTCCACCTGTCCCCGGCACGCCCCCCCTCTGCGCTCACCTGTGGTAGACACGGCTTCACCTCAGGACACATTCTCCCGTAGACAAGCCCTGGAAACCTCGGAGCCTCTCCAGCTCTGACCCGGAGCCCTCCGTCCTGGCCCAGGCCACAGCCACGTGGTGGGAGTGTGGAGGGAGGAGGGCGGGCTGTGCCTCCGGGAGTCTGTCTGCCTGATGGGTGCACACCCCGCCCCAGCTCAGCAGGGTGGCCAGAGGGGGACTGTGAGGCCTGGGAACATGGTGAAGAGGGCTGGAACCCTGGCTGCTGACATTTCACTGTAGGAATGAAAATGACAAACAACCAAATGTGAAAGGCGCCAGGGGTTGGCCCTGGAGAAAGGCAGGGTCTGTGCCAGGCCTGCTTCAGAGGTGGGGCCGTGGGCTCCAGAGCTGTCACTACCCCGTGCTCTGTGCGCTTGCAGCCAGGGCGAGGGAGCAGGGAGGCCTGGGCAGAAGGACGCGGCCTCAGAGGACACTTGTGCTGGACGGGCCCACAGGCCGGAGGGACAGAGGCTCAGAGGAGCGGGGGGCGAGGTGGACGTGCAGGGGCCATCCACACAATGACTTGAGGTGGGTGTGAAACTGGGCGCCCGTGTGGCCGCGGGACCCCGGCAGGTGAGAAGCTGCCAAAGCTGGAGAGGGGAGACGTGGCTGGTCCAGAGCATGGGCCTGGTGGCCTTCTCGCACATCACCGACTCAGAAGCCGCGTGAGAGCCCTGCCGTGAGGGACCTACCCCTCACCTACCATCTGAGATGGACTCAGGGCAGCCACTGAAGGGCCACAGGGCCCCGAAGATGTCTAAGCATCAGCCCATCCGGGGAGGTGCACAGGGACCACCTGCGGCCAAGCCTGCTCCAGGCTCTGGGTGACAGAGCAAATCCGAAAACAGAGATGAACACACCTGCTAACTAGAGGGTGACTGGGGAAGGGGAAGGCAGGGCTTCCACTCAGGCTGGCTTCCCTGAGCAGGACTCCCACAGAGGGAGCAGCTGGTCACCTGCCCGAGATGGACGCCTGCTATGCCTGGGAACACCGAGAAAGTGGGGACAGTGCCAGGCAGGCTGTGACTCCAAGCCACTGCTGACATGTTACCCAGGCATGAACCAGTGAACTGGCTTGATTGCGGTCTTTTGCTACCTCCAGGGCTCATCCATGTCCATGTGCGGATGTCCCATAGAGGGACCGTGATGCACAGCTGTGTCCTCAGCCCCTGTGAGAGAGCCTGGGGGCCGCTTCTGGGAGGGGCTGCCATCCCTGGAGTCACAGTGAGACTGGGTGTCGTGGGAAGCCCGTGGTGAGAGGCCTGTGCGCTGCCGTGTGGGCGGAGACTGGAAGTAAAGGCCCCCCGACCACTGCACCTCGCCGTTCTTGCCGCCCTCGGCTCTTCCTTTCTGTGGGGGTCCTGCTCGGCCTTCTGGAGGGCTTGCCCTCCCCCTTCTCAATTTATGAATCTTCATGTTGTGTTTATTTTCAGAGCATTCAAAAAGTAGACTGGACCATGGGAGCATGTCTCCTCCCAGCCGCCAGCTCCCAGCTCCTCGCTGGGGGCCTTTCTGGTCCCCCTGCACATGCAGCACTTCCGTGCTTCTGTACCTGGCAGCGAGGGATCGGGGGCCACGTGCCTCGTGTGGCTTCTCTTACTTTGCAGAGCATCCCAGGGCCCCTATGTCTGGGCATAGAGTGTCTCGTGGTTTTCAACACCTGCGCGGTCTTCCACTGCTGGATGGACGACAGCTCATTCATCCAGGGGCCGAGAGGTGGCCATGCACCCAGTGTCCACTCTCCTCTATAAGCAGTGCTGCAGTGAGCATCTTTGCACGTGTGTCATTTTGCACATGTGTGAGCATATTTGTAGGATGATTCCCGAGGAATAGAGTAGCGGCATGAAATGGAGGTGCATTTGTGATTTGTACAGATCTTTACCTAACTGTCCCCCACAGCCACACTACAGTTCACCCTAGAACAACATGGGTTTGAGCTGTGACAGCCCACTTAACATGGATTTTTTTCAATATGTTGGAAATTTTTTGGAGATTTATAATTTGTTATAAATAAATTTGAAAACATTTTCAAGGTATAATTTGAAAACACATTTTCTTTTCTCTAGCTTACTTTATTGTAAGAACACAGTATATGATACATATACGGTATATATGTATTGACTGTTATCTGTCGGTAAAGCTTCTGGTCAATGGTATGTGACCAGCGGCGATGTTTTGGGGAAGTCACAAGTCACACATGGATTTTCGGCCGTGCAGGGGTCGGTGCCCCTAACCCATGTGTTGTTCAGGTTCGACTATGATTTTTTCTTCTGTCAGTGATACCTGAAAGCCTGCTTCTCTATCCCCTTCTCTTTGTCAACCTGATGGGTGAGAAATGGCATCTCTTTGCAATTTTAGTTAGCATTTCTTTTACTATGAATGAGATTGAGCATATTTTCATATGTATAAGATCCACCTTTATTCTCTTTCGGTGAACTGGTGTTTGAATCATTAATATAGTACTTCTGTTGGACTGATGGTATGTTTCTTATTGATTCATAGAAGCTCTATTAAGGAAATGGACACTTTGGAGTATGAGTTTCACATCTTTTCCCCAGTTGATTGTGTTTGTTATGATTTTTGCCATGCAGACTATTACAAATTTATGTAGCCATTACCATTATTTTTTTTAATGATTTTGGAACACACATATTAGGTTTGAACCCTGACATCACTCCTTCTATAGGTCAAAATGATTGCTTACCAGTAGTTTCATGGAGTTCAAAATAATAGAAAGACTTCTCTACTTAGAAAATAAAAAGAAATTATCTTGTGTATTCTCATAGGTTTATAGTTTCCTTTTTCAAATGTGAATATTTAATCCATCTGGTAGACTCCAACTTAACTTTTTTCCAGATGGCCACCCATTTGTCCAATGCCACTTATTAAATAATTACCTTTTCTTCACTGAGAAACATCACCATATCATATACCAAGCTGCCATATGTTTGGGGTTATTTCTACACTTTCTTGTTTGCTTCACTGCTCTTATTGTATATAGTGTGCTGATATGTTTTAAATTTAAATGTTGTTAGGAAAATTTTCAAATGCACCAAAACATAAAGAGAATAGAATAAAGAACGCCCATATTCTCATTATACTGATTCAGCAGTTAAGATTTTACCAGCTTGCTTTACTGACTTGTTTTTCTTTATCCTTCCCTTCCTCTTTCTTTTCTTTTCCCTTTTCTCTTATTCTTTTCCTTTTTGGCTCAAGTATTTAAATCAAATCCCTGACCCCAGTAATTTGCCCCTGTATACTCCAGGGTGGCTCTCTAAAATGAACAAACAAATCCATTTTCAAACAAAACCACACGGTTATAATCACTCTTAACAAAATTAACAGCAGTCCCCACTCCCCAACCCTGTGTTATCATCTGACACCCAGCTCATATTCAGTTTTCCTTAATTGTCTTGAAAATGCCTTTTTTACAGTTGGTTTGTAAAACTGGTTACCAAATTAAATCTACATGTGGCATTTGATTGTTATTTTTTAAGCCTCTTTAAAGCAGCCCCATCATCTTTTTTTAAAGCCATTGGCTTCTTGCAGAAACCTAGGAGTTGTCCCAGAATATCCTGTTTTGAGACTTCTCTGTCTGCTTCTTTGCAGTGTCATTTAAGTATTATGTCCTTTCCTAGTATTTTCTCTGCATTGGAATTTAGCTCAAATATCTTCAGTTTACAGGGATTCGTGTTATTTTCTCTAGAATGCTTCATGGTGCTGCCCTGCATTTGGCAGGAATCTGTGGTGCCACGTCTGGTTGCAGTGGGGTGAGCACAGGGCGATGGGCCCTCATCCCTCTGCATCCTTCTGATGGTTTGGACCCTTAACAGCCACTGTCTGAGCCAAGGATTGCATCAAGGGCTGCAACACGGAACCTTTCTAATTGTCCCTCTGAATGCATTTGTGCAGTTCTTCCATAAAGAATGTTCCTTCATCAAACAGGGCTGTTTGTTTACCCGAAATTGGTTCATTAAACAAAGCAGAATATATGCTGTTCTTTCCTTCGCCAAGGTCCTTCTGATCTTTGCCGCTGTGCTTGTCTCTGTAACTGACCACACTCCTTTTCATCAAGCTGCCTTCACTGTTTTGCTCAGGCAGACCCCCAAGCATACTTCACCTGGTAGGATTTAGCATGCCTTAACTGTGATTTACTGTAGTTGTCGCCGCAGCTGACTGGTGCCCGGTTGTGACTTGGCAACCCATGGCGGTGGTGGGCGAAGCCTAGTTTTCTCATCAATCCTGATATGTTGAGGGGTGACCTCACAACACGTGAGCTTTCTTCCCCAGAATGCTAGACCTTGTCGTGGAAATGCCTGCACATTTGGGAGGCTAGTGAAGAGGATGCATGGAGTGCAGCCTGCCTGGGCCGTCGGAAGTGCATCCCAGCCCTCTTGCCCTCTCTCCATCCACGCATGTGAGCCTTTAGGAAAGAGGGGGGAGGGGAAGCTGAAGGCCCCAAGAGGCCACCATCTACAGACACCAACGAGGCGCCTTTGCGTGGTTGGGAACATCAGGGAACGTCTGACAAGTGGCACGCTCATGACATGGCAGACCACCCAGCTGGAGGAGATGCCGGACCCCCAGCACTGGGGGCGGCGGGGCACATATGGGGTCCGGATAGGAGCTGGGTAGGGCCGCGAGGAGCCTCAGGAGGTGGGATCGCGTGACGACATGGGGCCTTGGTAGCTAGTCCGCTGCAGCCGCTCCAGGCAGTCCTGGGCCTGTGGACCGGAGGGGCCGGCGGGGCCTCGTGGGATGGCCCTGTCTGGGGGGCGGGGCCCGGCCCGGTTTCAGCTGATTCTGGGGGATCTGATCACTGCCCGGCCCTGTTGGGCCTGCTTTCGGGTCCGATGAGCCCCCCGCCCCGGAGGTGGATCATGCGCAGTGAGTAGCGGTTCCCTGACTTCGCTGGCCAGGAGACCCCACTGAGCAGAGTCCACACCTAGGAGCCCTTGGGTCTCTGTCCTGCTGGGAGGCCCGTCACAGCCTGGCTCCGCCGAGCAGGGGAATCGACAGCTAGGGTTTCATGGCGCATGGCCCGGCCCAGCCCAGGCACTGGCTGCCCCCAAGGCCACCTCTGACCAGGCCGGTGGCGTGCCAGGCTCTGAGCACAGCGCCTCCTTGCTTCTGCTTCCCAGGCCCTCTCCCAGCTATGACTGTAGAACAGCGGCTCTCCAAGTGGGATCCCAGGACTGGCACCCCGGGACCTTGTTAGAAGTGCATATTCTCGGGCTGTGCCCCAGACCTCTTCAATCAGACAACCCAGGTGAGGGGACCGCAGTGTGTATTCTGATAAGCCCTTCCAGGGGACTGTGATAACCGCTAGCCTGAGGACCACATCTCAGGAGCAGATGGTCCAGCCCAGCAGGGTTCAGGCCTAGATAGAAATAAGACTCTTCCTCTTGGTCCTGGAAACCCCCCAGACCACAGCCTGCAGTTTTGGGCCCCCTGAACCCTGCTGAGTCCCAAGCCCACCCCCAGATGCTGATCCACGAGGGTCAACCCCGAACACTTGAGTTGAGTCGGGACCTGGGCACTCGCCAGCTGAGGTCTGTGTATCTGACCTTCTGACTATGTATCAGGTGCCATAGTGCAGGGACCTTGGAGTTCAACACAAACCCAGAACTTTTCTTTCCATCCTATTTGCTTTGGTCTCTGGAGAGCTGGGCAGCATGGGTCACAGAGCGGTGGGGCAGAAATCTACCCGGGGTCCAGGTCAGCTGCACCCATGGGGTGGCGCTCAGGGGCTGCGGTCGGTGTCTGTACCTAAAATCCTCTAGGGGCAGTGAGTGGCTGGCCCAGAGCCAGGATGTGAGGGAGCTCAGACAATCCCTTGGGACTCGGTGGACCCAGTTACTCAGAGTACAGATGAATCAGACTTCCTGTAATTGGCATTCAGGTACTTGGGAGCTTGTGAGGGTCTCCAGGACACCTGGGGGGGCTGATGTCTCAATGGAGTCTCTCTCCCTGCCAGGTCAAACAGCCGCTGCTTTAGAGAGAGATTGTACTGACAGAAACCTTCTTTAAATGGATCATTTGACAAAGGATTCCAGATTTTGTTAAGGGAGTGGGTGGAATGAGAGGCATGGATCGTACTTTGAGGATACTGTCACAAGAGATCTTTTCATTCTCACAGAGCCCCTGAGACACCGGTTTTCTCCAGTCCTACAGAGGCATAACGTAGGCCCAGAGAGACTGAGAAACCCAATAAAGTCACACAGCAGAAAGGGTCAGAACTGCGACTCAGACCCCATCTGGCCGTTCCAGAATCCCAGGCCCTCTCATCTGGCAAAACAAACACAAGGCATGGCCTACAGAAGTAGGTGCGTGACCACCTTCCTTCCCTCAGGAACACAGGGAGAAATATTTGATCATTAAATAGTAAGGTTTCTGAAGCTTCTGGAGGAGAACAGAGTGAACAGAACCTTCACGGCCTCCCGGGGAGGAGAGACTGGCCTTCCTGGATCCTGTGTGAGGGGTCCTTGGGCAGGGCGGCCACAGAGGCAGCTGTGGGCCAAAGATGCAGGAGTGGTGCTGGAGAGACTGGCACCCCACCCCTGGCAGGGTCCTCCTGTCTGCCCGGTGGCGAGGCACTGGCCCTGGACATGCCGCGGGGGGAGGAAGGTGTCATGGTGTGGCCACGGGGCTGCAGCCTGGCTGTCCTTCCACCAGGCAGAGGACCTAGGGTGCATCAGACCTAGGGGTGGAGCAGGGGGTTTCTGTGAGGAGTAGACAGCTGCCAACAAGGTCCAGGAGCGTCGCTGCGTAGACTGGGAGTCCAGAGACTCTGTCCACCCGTGCAGCCTGGGGTGCAGCTGCTGCCCGTCCCTCCCCAGGCCTGGGGACTTCATCAAGTGCAAGGGGCAAGTGAGCCGAGGACATTCCTCCGCAGCAGACTGCCGCCTGGGGCTCAGAGGGCGGGCCGCACCTGCTCAGCCCCTGCCCTCCCAGCTCACATCCACCTCTGGGTCCTGGAGAGCCATGGGCAGGGACGGAGCCCAGAGAGGGCAGGGCACAGGAGCCCTGAGCCTTCAGGCCCTAGGGGAAGCTCCAGGTGGGGGAGGTGACATCTGAGGCCACAGAAGCTCACTTGGTTCATTCGCCCACGCAGCAGGGCTCTCTGAGCAGGGAGTCCCAGGCCCGTTCCCTTCACCCCTCTGTCCTGCCAGCCACGGTGCCCCTCCGGTGGTTCCCACTCCACCAAGGATGCCAGTCCCCTCCCTGCCCTTCACCCTCCGCCCCCCACCCCAGGGCCTGTGGCTACCCACGGACTGAGGACAGGTGGGTGCCACCCCTCCCGCCCCCGCTGAGGCCATCACCCCTGCTGTACCTGGGCCCCCCGCCGCCGTGCTCTCCGGTCTGCTTCCCTCGCCTGATCCCTGGGAGCCTGTACCCTGGGCTGTTCTGGTCCTGGACTTGGAGCTGAAGCCTTGGCAAGGCCCGTTTCTATGGGCTGGGCCCTGCCTTGAGGCCATCCTGAAGCCAGCGGGGACACAGCCTGTCCTTGGACTGCCTGCCCCACACCCTGCCTCTGTGCCCAGCCCGGCCCCCGGTCCCTGACTGCTACCATCACCACACCCAGGAGAGGACGGCTCCCTCCTCACTTCCACACGCCCTTCCCCCCCACCCTGCCTCACTGCCCCTGGCACCCCAGTAGAAGGCCCAGAGCGTGAGGTCAAGGTCAGAGGAAGCACAGGCCCAGCCTGGTGGTGACCTCTGGGGCCTTTCCTTTGAGCCACAGGAGGAAAGAGAGGAAGTGTCTGTGGGCCCTGTAGCCCCTCCTCCCTCGGGGACACCACTTGGGAGGCACAGACGTGGGCTGTGGGCCCAGGGGGCTCAGTGAGGCCGTCCAGATCCACTCCACGGGGCGGGCACTGGGGGTGCGGGGCGGGGGTATCGTGACGACACCTGTGCTGTCACGGGCGTGCTCCGCTCTGGGCCCCGCGAGCGTCTCACATGCTGACGTGTCTGGTCTCATCTTAACGCCGGGAGGCAGGGCCACTCCTGGCTCCGTCTTACAGACGAGGAAGCGGAGAGGTTAAGGGGCTGGCCAGGAGGTGAGGGCTGGCTTGGGCTGCACTGTTGACCCAGAGAGGAAGAAGAAGTGGTGCTGCAGGGGAGGGTAGGTCGGGTGGGCCCTGAGTCAGAACTCACTTGAGGAAGAGTGGGCGCCCCTGGAGCCCCCATTTGGAGGGGCCCATAGGGAGGTTGCTGTGGGCGGCAGAGGCCTGTCCTTGTTCCTCCTCCAGGGCCTGTGAGGCCCGGGTGCTGGGGGAGGGAAGGAGCTGGGCTGGTCAGAGGCCATGAGAGGGTCCAGAAGAGATGTGGAGGGATGTCAGTAGCTTCTCTGTAGAGGGGTTGTCCGCTCAAACATCCGGGCCTGCTGCCAGGTTGGGTTCCATTGTACTTCTTCTTTGTTACCCGGCTGAGCAGGTGGGGACTCCACCAGCATGTCACCTCAAAGACCTGGGCTCTGTGGGCCCCTGCTGTGGCTCAGGGGCCTCATGGCCGCCCTGCTGGCGGTCCGGCTTCTGAGCTCACCCACAGCACCCCGCCAGAGCAGCGCCCAGGTGATCTCTTTGGCTGCGTCTGCTGCCCAGAAGGTGGCCAGACACACTGTCCCTCTTCCTGTTCCCACGGTGCAGTGGGAGCCGCGCTCTGGGCAGCCAGCGTCAGCCCAGGGCCAAGGCCCACTGTCAGGCCGGGCCCGGGACAGGCAGTGCGGCACCCCCGGCTCAGCTTCCCCGTCTCTGAGGCAGCCGGCCAGGCGGAGGCTGCCCTGGCCCTCCCCAGGGCGCACAGAGGCTCCGTGCGCACTGCCCGGCGGCAGCTTTCCCCAGGTTCCCTGAAGGCCGCCTCCCTGAGCTCCCCGTGTGGGCCGGTCAGCTGATGTCCCTTGCCATCCTCCTCCTGTGAGGCTGGCGGTGTCTGTCACGGCGCCTGAGGCCTGAGTCCCTCGGCCTGCATGGCCCTGTTGCCTCTTGTGTCATGACAAGGCGCCCTGTGAGCCTGCAGTGGTTTTGGAGGCCTCATCAGGGCAGCGGTGGTGGAGGTGTCAGGGCTGTGGGTAGAGGCCTGGTCAGAGATGCCCCACAATGTCCTGCCTGGGGCCACCGGGCTGTAGCCTGACCCCTGCTCCGTGTCGGCACCCCTTGACCCTGACTCCCCAACACTGGGCACCCACTCAGGCCTGGCCCTCCGGCCTCGGCCTCTTGTCCAGGGAGCCAGGAGCTGGGAGCCCCCCTTCCCACACGATGCCCTTCAGAGGACAGCTTGGGGGCACACAGGTGGAGAGGGTGCAGCCCCGCTCTGGGAATCAGGCGCCTCCTCTGTAAAAGGAGGTGACCCGTAAACTGTTCCAGAGCGAGGTGACGCCAACACATGGCTGGGGCCCCAGAGCTCTCTGGCCCGCCCCTCCCCAGGCCCGCGTGGGCTCCCCTCGGCTTGGCCTCTCAGGGTCCAGGTCCAGGGGTGGGTGGGTGCTGGCTGGCCCACCAGGCCGAGTCGGGGGAGAGCTGCCCGGCAGGCAAGAACAGTTCCTGCAGGCAGGCCCACTCTGGGCCACCTCAGGGGCCTCCTCCTGCACAGTGCCCCCTCAGGCAGGGGACGCGGTGCACAGGCTCCACTGTGAACAATCTGACAGAGGCGGTGGGGGTGAGGAATGGGCGAGAGGGGGGCACGTCTGAAGGGCCCCCCTAACTCACATGCATGAGCTGCGCTTGGTGTTGCTTGGCAACCAGAGGAGAAAGACGGGGGGGCAGAGAGGAGCCTGGTCGGCACCGATGCCCCAGCCCCACTCTGGGCTCACCTTCCTCTGTCGGCAGGCAGGCAGAGCTGGGAACAGGCCCCGGGGGGCCGCAGGCTCTCCTCCCAGGGCCTTCTTCCCAGAGCCCTGGGTGGTGGAGCTCCCAGGACTGGCTGTATGCCCACCTGATCCAGAGGCTGGTCTGCTCCCCGCCCCGCCGGACACCGGGCTCCAGGGTGCCCCTGAAGTGGGAGTCTGGGTTTTGGATTTGATCTTGACGCTGACCAGCATCCTATGTGCTCCGACAGACCGCGGCACACCTCTAACCTCAGTGGGCAGTACTGTAAGATGGACCAGCAGTAAATGACAAAGATGTGACACTCAGTCTCAGGGCCATTTAGTCCTCAGTGGCATGCAGAGCACCCATGAGTGGGGCTACGGGACACAGGAGGCTCGCTGCTGGGAGTTTACAGTTTACGACATGAGGGTGACAGGTCTCTTGACTTCCCAGGCCTTTAGACAAGCTGGACAGAGGTGCAGCCCTGAGACTGGGTCAGGACTGGGCTCAGCTCCACATGACAGCGTGCATGACTGGCTAGGACATCCCTAGAGGGGTCCAGACTGAAAGTGGCAAGCGAGGCAAGGCTGGTGGCAGTGGGTGGGGCAGGAAGGAATGACACTGAGCAGGTGGCCAGCCAAGGGTGGGGTGCTGGTGGGTGGTGGCTCCTGGGAGGGGCCTGTTTCAGGACAGTGACATTGGGAGGGTTTTCCTGCATCCCCACGCACTTCCCTTCCTGGCATTTCCACTTCAGCCAGCCAGAGGGTGGGGTGGGGTGGGGCTGCCTCTTCCGGGCAGTGACCGGGCAGTGGCTGGGGGACTTCCCAGGACAGTGCTGGAAACCCCAGTGCCTCTTGGTTTCCTCTTCAAATGCCTGGGAATTTGGTGGCCTCTGCCCAGGAGGAAAATCCCCAGCTTTCCCTGCTGTGCTGCATGGCTGGGGCTGCCCGGGTGCAGGCGCTCCAGTGGGCATGGCTGCTGGCCACACCAGGGGGTCCCATGTGGTCATTTCCCAATGGGGACATGCCCGTCGTTACTCATGTCATCGCTTGCATGCCACAAAGGGGCTGCCTTCTTTGGTCTCTCCCTTTAGGCATGATTTCGGGGGCTCCAGGGAGCTCCCTGCTTGAAGCTCACTCCGCACTTGCCGTAGCCATAGACGCTGCTCAGTGACCACGGCCTGAGGGGCAGAGGCCACACCTGGGCCTCCCAGCCCCACCATCTCCCCCTTTCCTGCAGCTTGGGGCTGAGGAGATCCATGTCATTGCTCTGGGGCTGGGTCGCAGGCAGGTACCCATGGGACTAGACCAGATATGTAAGAGGGGAGGGAGCTGGGGGGTGGCAGGCAGGGCTGCTGAGAGCCTGAGGTGGGGAGGGGAGGGAAAGGAGGGGCCGGAGGGAGGAGCAGAGCAGAGAGGACTGGAGAGGAGAGGGGAGGAAGGACCGGGCAGGAAAAGCCGCGGGCCTCAGCCTAAGGTGTGGGCCAGACAGATGGAGCCAGTGGAGCTTCAGGGAAGCTGCCTGCCCTGGGCGGGAGCAGCCCCGGGAGCCGTGGCCCAAAGGGGCAGCAGCTCAGCCCCCCTCCCCTCTCCCGGCATGCGGGGCATCAGCGGTCCTGCAGCTGTCTCGGGGCCCTTGTCCCAGCGCAGGTGACTGAGAGGCCCCAAGGCCACCTGTCCTCTATGCGCCCTGCTCTCTCTTCGTCCTCCAGTTTCTGGGCTTTCCACATTGGGTGTTCTGTGTGGCTCACTCCCCCCCAGACAGCTAGGGTCACGAGAGGCATTTCTTTAGGGATGCTGGTTCGCGGGGTCCCAGCATGTGCTCATACAGGCCATGCACGCATGTCTGGCTCAGTCCTCAGAGCAGCCTTGCAGGGTGGGGAAGAGAGTGCCAGGCCCAAGGCCCGCTCCCGGGCTCAGAGAGGCGCAGCTGTGTGTGTGGCTGCAGGGCAGCCTCCAGAGCCCGTGTCCACACAGGCTGGTGCCCCGGAGCCAGGCACACGAGCCCCTTCCCCGAGCCGCCGCGGCCTCCCCTGGGGCTGTGCAGCAGAGCTGTTGCCTGGGGACCACGCAGGGGGCTGCCCTGGCAAACTGCCGTAAACTTAGGGGTTCGGCGACACGGACTTGTCATCTTAGGTCCTGTGAGGCTCAGTGCGCTAAGGGTCTTGCTGGCCTTCCTCTCTGGAGGCTCTAGGGAGGACTGTTGACTGCTCAGCCAGGAGTCCGTTCTGTGTGCTGTGGGACTGAAGTCCCCAGTCCCAGCTGGCCTCACATGGCCCCTTGACTATGGACTCATGTGATTGCATTCGGCCCCCCCAGGTGATCCAGGATAATCTCAAGAGCCTTAATTTAATCAAATCTGTAAAGTCCCTTTTGCCATGTAGCCCTTTTGCCAAAAAGTCCCCTTTGTCACATTCAGTCTCAGGTGTCAGGGTATGGACATCTTTGGGAACCACGCCCACTGCTGAGAGGCTAGTCTCATCCACAGGATATCAGAGAAGGGACCTTGGGCAGTCACAGCCCAGGGACACCTGGCTGGGGCTCCCCTGCAGCCCCGCCTCCCTGCTATGGGGGTAACAAGCCCAGCACCCCCCATGCAACGCCTTGCGAGTGTGTGGGAACAACAGTTCTCTGCAGTGGGCCTTTCCTGGGGCTGGGTGTGTCCCCCTGTCTAGGGAAGGGACAGCAGAGGGGAAGGGGACCTAATGGTCTCTCGCATGACCCAGCTCCTTGTGCCCTTGTGTGGTCCTGAGGGAAGGGGGCGCACATGCTCTGTGGAGAGGGCTTGGGGGCAGCCTTTGCCTTCACAGTGTGGAAGTTCCGGAGGGGTTCAGACGATGGGCTGAGAGCAGGGAGCCTGTGATGGGGGCGGGGGTTCCTGGGGCTGCTCTCAGGGTGTGGCAGCCAGAGAGCCCCAACCCAGCTGCCCTGTTCTACCACAGGGCAGCAAGGACAGGGTCCTGGCCTCAGCCCATCATCCCAGCCCTTCCATCAGGCAATTTTCTGACGTATATGGAGATGAGCCTGCCCCAAGCTGCAGAGGGGCTCACCCTTCTCCCTTCAGGTGGGCTTTGCACCCTGAGCCCAGAAACAGTTCTCTGGTGCTGCTAAAAGCCCCCAAGCTTGGGGCAGGAGAGGGGAGAACAGACCTTCCAAAACGAAGAGCGCCATGGACACTGAGGATGTGGGATCTGAGTTTGGGGACTCACGGGATGAAGACACTTCTGCCAAGGGGGTCTCACCCAGGCCTCCCTCCTTCCCGCTGGCCATCCACCTGCTGTATGCATGCACTGGCGGCCCCACCCCACCTCCGCCCACCTCTGTGTGGATTCCTGTCTAGCCTCTAGCAACAGCTTTTACACCTCTTCCTCCTGCCCTTCCTAGAAAAGGCTGCTGGAAGTTGAGCCCCAATCTGTCTGGAGGCCAGCCCACACCACACCCACTGTCGAAGCCCCCACCTCAGGGATGGACTCCCTCTGCCTTCGTCAGGCCTGGGAGGGTCAGGTCTGCTCCTTCTTGGGTGCCCTGCTCCATCTGCTGATATCCTTCGACCTGGGGGTGCCTCCTGGTATGGAGAATGTGTATGTTGGGTGGGGGCATCGCCGTGCACATACACGGGAGGGGTGCCCTGGTCAGCCCACCAGGGGCTGTAAGCCGCGTCTGCTTGTGGGGTGTGACTGGGCAAGTTTCCATGCTGGGTCCGCCCAGCCTCAGTGGGCACAGTGCCCCCTGTGGCCTTATCCAGGACTCTTAACGCCACACCCATGGCCAGGGCCCACCAGGAGCTCAAACACTCCATGTGTCCTTGGGGGTACTGCCACCAGCCAGGGACCCCCTGCCTGCCTGTCCCCCCCGATCAGTGATGGGGTGTGTCATTGGGACCCCCAGGGCACAGCACCTTCACCTGCCCTCCTCTGACCCTGACGATAAGAAGAGGAGACTGATACTTGTGAAGACTGGGGACTGTCTGGGCCCTTAGTGAGGCGCCCTGTCCCTGCTCACGGCAGCCCTGGAGGGCAGAGCGCAGGTCTGTGGGGCTGAGTGAGGTCGCTGGGCTAGGTGTGCGGGGCAGCGACCTGCGTTTCTGCCTGGCCAGTCCTCCTCGGTCTGAGGCTCTCCAGCCACCACACTGAGCCCATTTTGCGGGCTGCTCAAGGGTCACATGGTGAACAGGACTGTGCAGTTAGCTTGGCCACATTAGAGGTGAGAGGGCATGGCTGTGGGCTCTGGGCTGTGGGCTTTCAATTTTCATGGCTGTCTGTGTCCACCACATACACCAACGCTTCCTACTTTGTTGCAAATGAGTAACAAAATCATCCATGTGGCTTTTTCTTTCCTTTCCAATACATGTGTGGGTGCGTTCCTGCCCTAAATCACAGAATGGTGAGGGGGTGGCCTAGGAGGTGCAGGCAGGCAGCGTGTGACCACACCTGACGCCAGGAGCCGAGGGGCCGGCTGCCAAGCCCCTGGGGTACGTCTCACAAATGCTCCAGGAGTCCGCTACTGCTGATCTGTGCTGTCTGCAGGGGCTGGGGCAGGAAGGGAAACTGAGTCACAGAACAGGGAGCCAGGCCCCAACCCCAGAGCCGTCTCTTCCCACAGCCCTTCCTGTTGGATTTTTTGGGGTTCTGGTGCTTCCCCAGTCCTTCCCTTGTCGGTTGGCATCCATCAGAGGGCACCACCGTCCTTCGCGCCCTGCAGCCAGCAGGTGCCCCCAGCACGCCCAGGCTGCAGTGCCATCTGCAATACCCGGAGTGACGTCCCAGCTCTGCAGACACTTGCTCTGCCTTTTGTCCCTCACACTGGTCCCTCCAGATACTCAGCAGGCCGCAGGAGCCTCTGCCTGACCCAGGACGCGTCCTGCCAGCACGTCCCTGCTCAGGACCCAGAGGTCTCAGCCCCTGAGGACTCCCCCATCCCAGCCTCTGGTCAGCTCTTTCCTGTGCCTGCAGGCAGCTGCCCTTGGCCAGGGGGCAGTGGGAATGAGGCTGAGCCATGAGCCCCTCGGGTGCCTCTGACATATCTGGCCTTACCTCAGGGCTGGGTGAGGGGCAGACATCCACATGGGGCCAGCAGTGAAGGGGTCAGCCTGGGCCAGTGGTGTTGTCCCCCGCTGCACACGTGCCCCACACCCGGGGCTCTTAAACTGGGCTGCATGTCAGAGCCCCGCTCAAGCTGGTGGGAAGTATAAATTCCCGGGCCACATCCTCAGACAGTCTGCTCTAGTCAGCCTGGGGCTGGAGCCCAGGAATCACTTTTTAGCAGTCTTGGTGGGTGAGGATGGGGGCACTTTCTGCGAGAGAATTATGCCAGATAACAGGCAAAGCCGGACTGACCTCAGTCTGTGGGGATGACCATCCCCTTGTGGTTGGTCAGGTGCATGCTGAACCGGGAGCTGGTCTCTGCATCACCCAGCCAGGGATGGTCAAAGCTGTCATCACGGTTGGGGACCCTGGCTGCCTCCATAGGCCTGAGCCCCCCACCTCATCTGCATCTGCGGTGTGCAGCGCTGGGCAGTGCGGGGCCGGGAGCTGCCCCCGCCCTCCTGTGCACACCCACACTGTATCTTCTAGAAGAGGAAACCGAGGTTCTGATCGGGGACAGGCTCAGGTCACCTCGATGCAAGACGCAGAGTGGGACATCGCCAGGCTGCCAGGCCCTGCCGCATGAGCTGTGTCACTGCCGTGGGGGCTTTATCAGAAGAGGGCACCGAATAATCCTGTTTTAAAGATACTCCTTAAACACATCAGTTGACGTTAACACTCATTAACCATCTGCAGGGGCACTTTCACTGGTCAAGGCACCATCAGACCCTGGAGCCAGGGTAGACCCTCGAGCCAAAGGCCTCAGCAGCAGCTCCGGACCCAGCCAGGGCCCCCAGGCTCAAACACGGTCTCCGGCCCTGCCCCAACCCCCCTCCACCACCGACCAGGGACCCCTGCCCTAGACCCTTGGACTCAGTTCTCGCTGAGAGTGGGGAGCGCAGATTCCTGGGCTTAAGGGTGAACTGTTCGTGTGCCTCCTACTGCATTCTAAAGAAGGGGGCAGCAGAGGCCTGTAACAGTGTGAGGAGGGCTGAGCCCAGGCGGGGAGCCTGGGAGTGGACCAGGCAGACCTCCCTCTACTCTGTAGCCCGGCCTCAGGTCCCTGTCCTTCCTTCCCGCCCCTCACAGCTGCCCTGGAGGCGGGCTCAGGTCCGGCTGCAGGGGGCGCCCTGCGGGCTCCCCCGTGCCTCCTGCCTCTCCCAAACTGGAGGCCACAGTGTGCGTGGCAGGCATTTTCAAGCTTCCTTTAGCAGTGAAGCGCTTCTTCAAGTGAAAGACACCCAAGAGAATGCAAAGCAGTTCAAAGGGAACCAGGTGGTGGGAGGATGGCTGAGGGTCTCGAGGGCAGACAGGCAGTCGTAGGATGACCCCAGGGATGGCGAAGCTGCCGCCTGGGCACAGAGAGGGCTCCTGATCTGCGAGCCCTGGCAGGGAGGTGGAGCAGGCTGGTGGGAAGAACATTCTGAGGAGAGGGAACGGCCTGTTCAGGGGCCTGTGGGAGGGGGCGGAACCACCCGACAGCACGGGGATCTGGTCACCGTGGGCCTGGGCCCAGCCACCAGCTGCTGTCCTCCTGGAAGCCGTGGGAAGCTGCTGTCAGGCTTTAGGAAGTCAGGGCAGGTAGAAGCTGCACACATGATCCCATCTGTAGAGCAGCTAGCAGATGGGGAGTGATGGGTCTGCTGGGGAGGGAGGTCAGTGCCCTTCCCTGGGAGAGAGGGGATGCCTCTTGGACTAGGCTGTGTCAGCAGTCAGCAGGACAAACAGACAGATGTGGCTGGACAGGGAAATGTGGAGCAGGTGAAACCACTGGGGTTGGTGGTGGGCTGGGTGTGGGGCGGGCATGGGCCCTCAGTTGGTCTGTCCTGCTCCATGTGTGAGCACAGCTTCTCAAGTCTCCCTCGTTCTCTTTTACAAGTGCTTCTTCAAGATTTCTTTCATTGCCTAAAGTGTCTATTTCACACTTACATCTGATCAGTGAGTAAATGCCGGCCTTAGCCGGTCTACAATCTGCCGTTCCTCATTCCCCGCACTGCCGCCTCCCCACGCCAGGCCACCCTCCCAAGCGTGTAGATTTTTTCAGGAACTCTTAACTGGTTTCCTGCTTCAAACATGCCCCTTTGTCTTGTCTCCATAAATCAGAGCGATTGGAATTAGACTGTGTCATTCTCCACCCAAGCCTTCCAGTGGGGAGTAAAGAGAATGTGGGTGGGTGAAAGAGGCAGGAAACACAGCAGACAGACCTAGGCTCTGAGGGTCTGAAGAGGGGCCCATGCCAGGGTGAATAGTGTCCCCCAAATTTATGCCCACCTGGAACCTGTGCTCTGACCTTATTTGGAAATAGAATGTTTGCAGATGTAATAGAGTGAAATTGAGGCCATACTGGATTAGGGAGGGCCTTAAGTCCAATGACCAGTGTCCTTATGTGACAATGAAGGAACAGACTGAAGTGAAGCATCTACAAACCAAGGCTGCTGAGCATTGCCAGCAGCCCCCAGAAGCTAGGAAAAGGCAAGGAAGGTCTCTTCCCTGGAATCTCAGAGGGGGCATGCCCTGCAGACACCTTCATTTCAGACTTCTAGCTTTCCAAATTATGAGAGCATACTTTTCTGCTGCTTTAAGCCACCCATATATGGTAATTTGTATGGCAACCCTAGGAAACTATTGCAAAGCCTTTTCCTGGCCTGCAAGGACCAACAGTGCCTGTCTCATACTTACTATCTCCATCCCACCTTGAGGAGGTCACGTGTGCTCCGACCCCAGGGCCTTTACGCTTACTGTGTTTTCACAGCCCCCTGGACGGCTTCATTTAGGTCTTACTGAGAGGTCACCTTATCAGGAGGGCCTTCCCTGACCACCTTCTTTACACAACACCCCTGCCTCTGCCACCCACGCCTGGCCCTCTGGTTCTGCTCTGGTTCTCTTAACTGCCAGCTTGTGCATGTTCACTGTCAGTCTTTGGGTCGCCCTCTAGCAGATAAGCCTCATGAAGGCCAGATTTTGACAACTGTATTAATGACTGTTATTGCCAGTGCCTGAAACAGTGCAAGGCACATACATGCTCAGTATGTAATCCCTGGATGAATGAATGAGGAAAAAATCCACAAGCCAGATGAATAATGGGGAAAATCCCCAAACAGGCAATTCAAGGAAAAAAAAGTGCCTTTTTACCTTAGTCTCACTTTTGATTAAAGAAATACAAACAAATCTTTAGTGAGGTCATTCTCACCTGCTAGATTGCAGTGAATGTGAGGGGAAGTGGGTGCAGCTCTGGGAGGTAACCTGGGCTATCCCTTCACTTTTAAAAAATTGAGACAAATAATTCATATAACATAAAATTCACCATTGTAAAGTGAGTAATTCAGTGGTGTTTAGTATACTCAGAGTTGTAGAACCATTACCACTATCTAATTCCAGGAGTTTTTCATTATCCCCAAAAGGAACCCTCATACCCACTAGCAGCCACTTCCCCTTCCTGCACCTGCCGGCCCTTGGCCACCACTATCTACTTTTTGACTGTATAGATTTCCTATTCTGGACATTTTGTGTAAATGGAGAAATGCAATATGTGGCTTTTTGGGTCTGGTGTCTTTCACAGCATGATGTTCTCAAGGATCATCCATGTTGTAGCATGTACTTCATTCCTTCTTATTGCCATGTAATATTCCATTGTATGACTATACTGCATTTTGTTTATACATTCATCAGTTGATGGACATTGGGTTGTTTCCACTTTGTGGTTAATATGAATAATGCTGCTGTGAACATTCATGTACAAATTTTTTATGTGGATATAAACTTTCAAATACCTTGGCTAAATACCTACAACTGTAATTGCTGGTAAATCTATGGTAACTCTATGCCTACGGAACTACCAGACTGCTTTCTCAAGCCATTGTACAATTTTATATTGTCACCAGCATGGTATTAAATTTCCAATTTAACAGCTTGATTAACACTTGTTATTACCCATCTTTTTGTTATAGCCATCCTAATGGGTGTGATGTGACATCTCATTGTGGTTTTGATTTGTATTTCCCTAATAAGCAATGATGTTGAGCAACTCTTTAATATGCGCATTTGTCATTTGTATGTCTTCTTTAGATAAATGTCTATTTGGATTCTTTGCCCACTTTTAATCAGGTTATTTGTCTTTTATTATTGAATTATAAGAGTTCTTTATATATTCTGGATACTAGACCCTTAATATATATATTATATACAAGTATTTTCTCCAGTTCTGGAGGTTATCTATTTAATATCTTCATACAATCCTTTGAAGCACAAAAGTTGTTAATTTTGATGAAGCACAACTCATCTCTTTTTTTTTTTTGGTGGCTTGTGCTTTTGGTGTCATAGCCAAGAAAACATTGCTCATCTAAGGTCACAAAGATTCATACCTAAGCTTTCCTCTTAGAGTTGTATGTTATTAGCTCTTATATTTAGGTCATGGATCCATTTGGAGTTAATTTTTGTACAAGGTATGAGGTAGGGGTTCGACTTCATTCTTTTCAAGTGGCAATTCAGTTGTCCCAGCACTATCTGTTGAAAAGACTATTCTCTCCCCAGTGAATTGCTTTGCCACCCTTGTTGAAAATCAATTGATGGTAGTTTTATGGGTTTATTTCTGAACTCAGTCCTATTCTTTTGGTCTGTATGTCTATCCCTGTGTTGGTACCGTACAAACTTGACTACTCAGCTTTGTAGTAAGGATGAAATGGGGAAGTGTGAGTCTTCCAAATTTGTTCTTCTTTATAATAATTGCTTTAGTTGTTCTAGGTCTCTTTCATTTCTATAGGAATTTTAGGAACTTGTCAATTTCTGCCAAAAAGAAAAAAGCAGCTAGAATTTTGGTAGGAATTGCATTGAATCTGAATATCAGTTTGTGGAGTAACTACTGTCTTGACAATATTGTCTTCCAATCCATGAGCATGAGATGTCCTTTCATTTCTTTAAGACTAATTTAATTCCTTCCAATTATGTTTTGTAATTTTCAGTACAAGATTTCCACTTCTTTTGTTAAATTTATTCCTAAGTATTTTATTCTTATTGATACTATTGTGAATGGAATTGTTTTCTTAATTTTATTTTAGGGTTGTTCATTGCTTGTATAAAAATTACAACTGATTTTTTGTATATTGATCTTGTATCCTGCAACCTTGATGAACTTATTTATTAGTTCTAATAGTTTGTGTGTGTGCATGAGCACGTTTGTGTATATTCCTTAGATTTATGTATATGCAAGATCGTGACATCTGCAAATAGAGATAGTTTTACTTCATCCTTCCAATATGGATGCCTTTGATATCTTATATCTTGCCTAGTTGCTCTAGTTAGAATCTCCAGTACAATATTGAATAGAAGTTGAGATTTTTCTTCTCTAAATACAGATACTTATAACTATAAATTTCCATCTAAGCACTGTTTTAGCTGCATTTCATAAGTTTTGGTATGTTGTGTCTTCATTGCTTCTCTGTAGCTCTGTACCTCCCTTCTCCTTTGTGCTTTTATTGTCATAAAATGTACTTCCAAGTAAATTGTGTATATATATGTGATTTTTTTTTCTTTTCTCTGTGGTTATTTAGGAATGTGTTATATAATTTCCATGTATTTGTGAATTTCTCAGATTTTTTTCTATTACTGACTTTCACTATTCTGTTGTGGTCACAGAACATACTTTGTATGATTTTAGTTCTTTTAAATTTATTAAAACTTGTTTTATGGCCTAACATATGGTATATCTTGGAGAATGTTCCATGTGCACTTGAGAAGAATATGTATTTTGCTGTTGTTAAGTGTTCTATACATGTCTATTAGGTCTACTTGTTTTATAGTATTGTTCAAGTCTTCTATTTCCTTACTTATCTACTGTCTTATTATTTTATCCATTTTTGAAAATTGTGTGTTCAACTATTTCTGCTGAACTGTATTTTCCCCATCAATTCTATAAGCTTTGGCTTCTTAAATTTGGGGTCTCTGTTATTAGGTGCATATATTTTTAATTATCATATCTTATTGATGGATTGACTCTTTTAGCATTATAAAATGTCCTTCTTTGTCTCTAGTAGTAATTTTTTTATTAAAATCTATTTTGTCTGATATAGCCATTACAGTTCTCTTTTGGTTACTGTTTACATGGAATATCTTTTCTATCCTTTCACTCTCAACCCATATGCCACTGAATTTAAAGTGTGTCTCTTGTAGAAATAACATACAGTTGCCCTTCAACAAGGCTAGGGGGCGCTGACCCCCTCTCTGTGCAGCCAAAAATCTGCATATAACTTTTGACTCCCTAGAAACTTAACTACAAATAGCCTACTGTTGACCAGAGGCTTTATCAATAACATAAAGTTAATTAACACATATTTTGTATATGTATTACATACTGTATTCCTATAATTAAGTAAGCTAGAGAAAAGAAAATGTTAAGAAAAATCATAAGGGGAGACTTGCAAGATGGCGGCATGAGAGGTGAGATGGAGAGCTCCTCCCAAAACCACAAATTGTACAAAAATATAGTTAACTAATACAACTAACCTTAAAATAGCAACAAGAAAGAAGGCTGAACCAGCCTGCAAACAGACCTCATGAACAGAGAAGACCTCACGAAACAGGGTAACATATGAAAGCCTTAATCCAGTGGGACCCAAGCCCTTCCCCCACCCCAGCTCACCGGCAGGAGGAAGAGAAATGGAATGGGGAGGGGGTGGAAGCCTGGGACTGCTGAACACCTAGCCCTGGACATCTGCTCTGGGAGCAGAATCCTGTAGTGTGTGGTGCTCTGGATGTTGGGGAGCTCAGAGGGGCAGAGAGCTTGAGAGACTGACATTCTGACCATTTGTGGAGGAGGGGATCCACACCTGGCCTCCCTGTGTCAGAGGAAAGGCAGGGAGTCTGAGAGGCTTCCTAGCAGAGAGAGGGCTGCTGATGGGGCGGGGTTTGCATGGAGCTTGCTGTGGGGGAGAAGGGAGAGCTGGACAAGGTTGCCTGGGCGTGCTCTGCCCAGCTGGTTGGGAACTTTGGGGAACTTCAGGTGCTCCATCCCCCTGGCTGCCTACTCAGCTCCGAGGCCCCCACTGTGACACACAGCCTGCCAGGACTTCCTACTGGCCTGCAGGCACCTGCTCGCAAACCGGCAGTCACTGCACAGGTGTTAGGCCAGTCAGAGGGAGGCCCTGCTTACAACAGCTAGAGATGCAAAGCACAGAGGTTTACCTGTGTGTGCTTGGCCCTCTGGCTCTGATACAGGAGACAGGCACTGCAGACGGCAGGAAACAGGTCTTTCCTCCCCCCAGGCACCAGCTCTGCTCCACTATGACCCCCAACCTCACTCTAGGGGCTGAGCAGCTCCAGAGACTGGAGTTTCTGCACACTACTGGGCACCACACAGAAATATGAAATGACAAAAGAACATGGTTCAGACCAAAATCTCACAAACCCCAGAAAGAGGGCCAAATGAAACTGAACTCACCAATCTTCCTGAAAAAGAGTTCAAAATAAAAATTATAAACATGCTTATGGAAAATATTCAAGAACTCAGAAACAAATTAAAGTTGGAGATTCAATCATTAAGAAATTCCATACCTAAAATGCAATATACAATGGAGGGATTTAAAAGCAGATTAGATGTAGTAGAAGAGAGAGTAAATGGAACAGAAATTAGAGAAGAGGAATACAAAGAAGCTGAGGCACAGAGAGAAAAAAGGATCTCTAAGAATGAAAGAATATTGAGAGAAATGTGTGACCAATCCAAACGGAACAATATTCACATTATAGGGGTACCAGAGAAGAAGAAGAGAGAAAAAGGGATAGAAAGTGTCATTGAGGAGGTAATTGCTGAAAACTTCCCCAATCTGGGGAAGGAGATAGTCTCTCAGGCCATAGAGGGGCACAGATCTCCCAACACAAGGGGCCCAAGAAAGACAACATCAAGACATATAATAACTAAAATGGCAAAGATCAAGGATAAAGACAGATTTTAAAAGCAGCTAGAGAGAGAAAAAAGATCACATACAAAGGAAAACCGATCAGGCTATCATCAGACTTCTCAACAGAAACCTAACATGCCAGAAGGGAGTGCCATGATCATGATATATTTAATGCAATGAAGCAGAAGGGCCTTGAACCAAGAATACTCTACTCGGCAAGGTTATCATTTAAATTTGAAGGAGGGATTAAACAATTTACAGATAAGCAAAAGCTGAGAGAATTTACCTCCCAGAAACCACCTCTACAGTGCATTTTGGAGGGACTCCTATAGATGGAAGTATTCCTAAGGCTAAAAAGATGTCACCCAAGGGAAGACAAAGAGTACAGAATATGATTCATAACATACAAAGAATGGAGGAGGAAGAAAAAGGAGGAAAAAAAAAGAACCTTTAGGTTGTGTTTGTAATAGTATATGAAGTAAGTTAAATAAGACTGTTAGATAGTAAGGGAATTGCCCTTGAACCTTTGGTAACCATGAATCTAAAGCCTGCAATGGCAATAAGTACGTACCTATCGATAATCACCCTAAATGTAAATGGTCTGAATGCACCAATCAAAAGACATAGAGTTACTGAATGGGTAAAAAAACAAGACCCATCTATATGCTGCCTACCAGAGACTCACTTCAAACCCAAAGACATACACAGATGGAAAGTAAAGGGATGGAAAAAGATATTCCATGCAACTAATAGGGAGAAAAAAGCAGGAGTTGCAGTACTTGTGTCAGACAAATTGACTTCAAAACAAAGAAAGTCACAAGAGACAAAGAAGGACATTACATACTGATAAAAGGGTCAGTCCAACAACAGGATATAACTATTATAAATATCTATGCACCCAACACAGGATCACCTACATATGTGAAACAAATATTAACAGAATTAAAGGGGGAAATAGAATGCAATGCATTCATTTTAGGAGACTCAACACACCACTCTCTCCAAAGGACGGATCAACTAGACAGAATAAAGAGACAGAGACACTGAACAACATATTAGAACAGATGGACCTAAAAGATATCTATAGAACACTCTATCCACAAGCAACAGGATACACATTCTTCTCAAGTGCACATGGAACATTTTCAAGAATTGATCATATACTAGGCCACAAAAAGAACCTCAGTAAATTCAAAGAGATTGAAATTCTGCCAACCAGCTTCTCAGATCACAAAGGTATGAAACTAGAAATAAATTACACAAAGAAAATGAAAAAGCCCCAAAACACATGAAGGCTTAATAACATGCTCCTTTATAGTCAATGGATCAATGACCCAATAAAAACAGAGATCAAGCAATATATGGAGACAATGACAACAATAATTCAACACCACAAAATCTTTGGGATGCAGCTAGGGCCGTGCTAAGAGGGAAATATATTGCAATACAGGCCTACCTCAGGAAAGAAGAGCAATCCCAAATGAACAGTCTAAACTCACAATTAATGAAACTAGAAAAGGAAGAACAAAAGAGGCCCAAAGTCAGTAGAAGGAGGGACATAATAAAGATTAAAGCAGAAATAAATAAAAGTGAGAAGATAAAACAATAGGAAGAATCAATGAAAGCAGGAGCTGGTTCTTTGAGAAAATAAACAATATAGATAAACCCCTAGCCAGATTTATGAAGAAAACAAGAGAGTCTACACACATAAACAGAATCAGAAATGAGAAAGGAAAAATCACTACGGATACCACAGAAATACAAAGAATTATGAGAGAATACTAAGAAAAATTATATGGTAACAAACTAGGTAACCTAGAAGAAATGGACAACTTTTTAGAAAAATACAACCCTCTGAGGCTGACCCAGGAAGAAACAGAAAATCTGAATAGACCAATTACCAGCAAGGAAATTGAATTGGTAATCAAAAAGCTATCTAAGAACAAAACTCCTGAACCAGATGGTTTCACTGCTGAATTTTATCAAACATCTAGTGAAGACCTAATACCCATCCTCCTTAAAGTTTTCCAAAAAGTGGAAGAGGAGGGAATACTCCTAAACTCATTCTACGAGGCCAACATCACTCTAATACCAAAACCAGGCAAAGACACCACAAAAAAAGAAAATTATAGACCAATATCCCTGATGAACATAGATGCAAAAATACTCAACAAAATATTAGCAAACCAAATTCAAAAATACATCAAAAAGATCATCCATCATGATCAAGTAGGATTTATTCCAGGGATGCAAGGATGGTACAACATTCGAAAATATATCAACATCATCCACCACATCAACCAAAAGAACAAAAGCCACATGATCATCTCCATAGATGCTGAAAAATCATTTGACAAAATTCAACATTCATTCATGATAAAAACTCTCAACAAAATGGGTATAGAGGGCAAGTACCTCAACATAATAAAGGCTACATATGACAAACCCACAGCCATTATACTTAACAGAGAGAAGCTGAAAGCTGTTCCTTTAAGATCGGGAACAAGACAAGGATGTCCACTCTCTCCACTTTTATTCAACATAATTCTGGAAGTCCTAGCCACGGCAATCAGACAACACAAAGAAATAAAAGGCATCCAGATTGGCAAGGAGGAACTCAAACTGTCCCTGTTTGCAGATGACATGATATTGTACATTCAAAACCCTAAAGAATCCACTCCAAAAGTACTAGAACTAATATCTGAATTCAGCAAATTTGCAGGATACAAAATTAATACAGAGAAATCTGTTGCATTCCTATACACTAATGATGAACTAGCAGAAAGAGAAATCAGGAAAACAACTCCATTCACAATCACATCCAAAAGAATAAAATACCTAGGAATAAACCTAACCAAGGAAGTGAAAGACCCATACCCTGAAAACTACAGGACACTCTTAAGAGAAATTAAAGAGGACACTAATAAATAGGAATTCATCCCATGCTCTTGGCTAGGAAGAATTAATATTGTCAAAATGGCTATCCTGCCTAAAGCAATCTACAGATTCAATGCAATCTCTATCAAAATAACTACAGCATTCTTCAACGAACTAGAGCAAATGTTCTAAAATTCATATGGAACCACAAAAGACCCCGAATAGCCAAAGCAATCCTGAGAAGGAAGAATAAAGTGGGGGGAATTATGCTCCCTGACTTCAAGCTCTACTACAAAGCTACAGTAATCAAGGCAATTTGGTACTGGCACAAGAACAGACCCATAGACCAGTGGAACAGAATAGAGAGCCCAGATATAACCCAACCATATATGGTCAATTAATATACGATAAAGGAGCCATGGATATACAGTGGGGAAATGACAGTCTCTTCAACAGCTGGTGTTGACAAAACTGGACAGCTACATGTAAGAGAATGAAACTGGATTACTGTCTAACCCCAAACACAAAAGTAAACTAAAAATGAATCAAAGACCTGAATGTAAGTCATGAAACCATAAAACTCTTAGAAAAAAATATAGGCAAAACTGTCTTGGACATAAACATGAGCAAATTCTTCATGAACATATCTCCCTGGGCAAGGGAAACAAAAGCAAAAATGAACAAGTGGGACTATATCAAACTAAAAAGCTTCTGTACAGCAAAGGACACAATCAGTAGAACAAAATGACATCCTACTGTATGGGAGAATATATTCATAAATGACATATCTGATAAGGGGTTGATATCCAAATTATATAAAGAGCTCATGCACTTCAACAAACAAAAAGCAAATAAGCCAATTAAAACATGGGCAGAGGAGCTGAACAGACACTTCTCCAAAGAAGAAATTCAAATGGCCAACAGGCACATGAAAAGATGCTCCACATCCCTAATCATAAGAAATGCAAATTAAAACTACAATGAGATATCACCTCACACCAGTTAGGATGGCTGCCATCAAAAAAACAAACAACAACAAATGTTGGTGAGGATGTGGAGAAAAGGGAACCCTCCTACACTGCTGGTGGAAATGTAAATTAGTACAACCATTGTGGAAAGCAGTATGAAGGTTCCTCAAAAAACTAAAAATAGAAATACCATTTGACCCAGGAATTCCACTCCTAGGAATTTACCCTAAAAATGCAGGAGCCCAGTTTGAAAAAGACATATGCATCCCTCTGTTTATCTCAGCATTATTTACAATAGCCAAGAAATAGAAGCAACCTAAGTGTCCATCAGTAGATGAATGGATAAAGAAGATGTGGTACATATACACAATAAAATATTATTCAGCCATAAGAAGAAAACAAATCCTTCCATTTGCAACAACATGGATGGAGCTAGAGGGTATTATGCTCAGTAAAATAAGCCAGGTGGAGAAAGACAAGTATCATATGATTTCACTCATCTGTGGAGTATAAAAACAAAGAAAAAACTGAAGGAATAAAACAGCAGCTGACTCACAGAACCCAAGAATGGACTAAGTTACCAAAGGGAAAGGGACTGGACAGCATAGGTGGGAAGGGAGGGATAAGGGGTAAAAAGGGCTATTATTATTAGCACACATAATGTAGCGGTGGTGGGGGTGGGGGTGGGTGGGGAGATACGTGGAGGACAGTGTAACACAGAGAAGACAGGTAGTGATTCTATAACATCCTACTGCACTGATACACTGATGGACAGTGACTGCAATGGGGTATGTGGTGGGGACTTGATAATAGGGGGAGTCTAGTCACCATGTTGCTCATGTAATTGTATGTTAATAATAGCAAAATAACATAAAATAAAAAAACTAAAAAAATAGGAAGAGAAAATACATTTACAGTACTGTACAATATTTATTTAAATAAATCCACATATAAGATACCCACAGAGTTCAAACCCAGATTGGTCGAGGGTCTACTATGGTTGGATCATGCTTTTTAATCCATTTTGCCAATCTCTGATTTTAAATTGGGGTGTTTAATCCATTTACATTTTATGTGATTACTGATACGGTTTGTCATTTGTTTTTCATATGTTATGGCATTTTTGTTCTCCTATTCCTCCTCTATTGCCTTCTTTTGTGTTGAATAGATATTTTGTAGGACCACTTTAATTCCCTTGTCATTTGTTTTACTATATATTTTTTGTTTGATCCTTTGTTGCTGCTTGGCAGATTACCATTAATATCTTAATTTATAACAGTATAGTTCAGATTAATACTAACTTAATTTCAGTAGCATACAGAGACTTTGCTTCTCTGTAGCCCTGTGCCTCCCTTCTCCTTTGTGCTTTTATTGTCATAAAATGTACTTGTATGTAAATTGCATATATATATCATCAGCACATATTTATAATTATTGCTTTATGCACTTGTCTTTTAATTCAGATAGGAGAAAAAAGTTACAAGCATAAGGACATTTTATATTGTCTTTCATGTTTATCTATACAGTTACTTTTACTGGGGCTCTTTTTTTTCATGGAGATTTGAGACCCTGGCTAGTGTCCTTTTATTTCAGCCTGAAGGGCTCTCTTTAGTAGTTACTATAGGGTAAATGTCTGAGTGGCAAGATCTCTGTTTATTTTATTTGTCTGGGCAATTTTTGTTTCATTTCTGAAGGATAGTTTTGCTTTATAAAGGATTGTTACTTGACATCTTTTTTCTTTCAGTATATTGTATATGTTATCCCACTGTTCTGTGCCCTCCACGGTTTCTAATGGGAAATCTGCTTGGAGTTTGTTGAACTTCTTGGAGGTGTAGATTAATGTTTTTCAGCAAATTTGGGATGGTTCCACCATCAATCCTTCAAATATTCTTATGGTTCCTTTCTCTCTCTCCTCTCTTTCTGGGATTCCATTATACATACGTTGGTATGCATGATGCTGTCTGAGGCTGTGTTTATTTTCCTTCATTCTTTTTAGTTTCTGTCCCTCAGACTAGATGACATCAATTGATCTATGTTTAGGCTCACTGATTCTTTTTTCTCCTTGTTCAGATTTACTGTTGGGCCTCTCTAGTTAAATTTTCATTTCAGTTACTGGAGTTTTCAACACAAGCATTTCTATTTCTTTACATCTAATTTGTACCTTCTCATTGATATTATCTATTTGGGAAGCATTGTTTCCATATTTTAAAGAAGTTATTTAGACATGGCTTCTTACTTTCCTTTTTAAATTCTTTTTTCATAGTTTTGTTGAGGTATAATTGACATATAACATTGTATACATTCAAGGTATATAACATAATGATCTGATACATGTATATGTTATGAAATTATTACCACAGTAAGTTTAATTAACATCCATCACCTCACATAGTTACAGTTTCTTTTCTTGTGATAAGAACTTCTAAGATTTCCTCTCTTAACAACTTTCACATATATAGTAAGTATACAGTATTGTTTACTATAGTCACCATGTTGTATATTATGTCCTCAAACTTATTTATCTTACTGGGAGTTTGTAACTTTTGATCATTTTCACCTAATTTTCCTACCTCCTACCTCCCACCTCTGTCAATCCAAAAATGATCTGTTTTTGTGCATTTTTTTTTAAGATTCCACAAAAAGTGAGATCATACAGTATTTGTCTTTCTCTGGCTTATTTCACTTAGCATAATGCCTTCAAGATCCATCCATGTTGTCCCAACAGGCAGGAGTGCCTTCTTTTTATGGCACTTGAATAGTATTCCAGGGTGTGGTGTGTGTGTATCACATTTTCTTTAGTCCTTCATCAATTGATGGACATTTAAATTGTTTCCATGTCTTGGCTATTATAAATAATGCTGCAGTGAACACAGGGGTGTGATTTTTCTTTGGGATAGTAATTTCATTTCCTTTGGATATATTCCCAGAAGTGGAATTGCTGGATCATATGGTAGGTCTATTTTTAATTTCTTGAGGAACCTCCATACTGCTTTCCATAGTGGCTACCAACAGACCACATTCCTTCCAACAGTGCACAAGGGTCCCCTTTTTCTCCACATCCTTCCCAGTATGTGTTATCTTTTGTCTTTTTGAGGATGGCCATTCTAACAGGTGTGAGGTAATATCTCATTGTTGTTTTGATTTGCATCTCCCTAATGATTAGCGGTCACTTGCATGTACCTGTTGGCCATTTGAATATCTCCTTTGGAAAAATATCTATTCTGGTCTTTTCCCTATTTTTAAATAGGATTTATTTGTTCTTTTTCTATTGAACTTTATGAGTTCTTTATACATTTTGGATATTAAACTCTTATCAGATACATGCTTTGTAAATGTTTTCACCCATTCCTTAAGTTGCCTTATTTAATTTCTTTGAATATATTTAAACTAGCACATTTAAAGTTTTTATTTAACAATTCAGATGTCTGGATTTCCTCAGAGGCAGATGTTAGTGATTGCTTTCTTGTGAGCCATGTTTTCTTGTACGTCTTGTAATTTTTGGTTGAACATAGGACATCTAAAATAACTAATGTGGTGACTCTGAAAGTCAGATTTTCACTCTTGTTTAGAGTTTTCTGTTCCTGTTTGTTGAAGTTGTTGTTTGTTTGTTTAGTGACTTTTCTGAATTAATTCTGCAAAGTCTATATTCTTTTGTTGTGTGTGACCACTGTGGTTTATGTTTGGTTATTGCAGGCATCATTTCATGATTGGACAGAGATTTCCTTTAATGCCTGGAATCAGTTAAGTCCCTAGTCTCTGCCCAGGGGCTCTGCATGCTTATTGGGATGCATCTTCTGCTCTCAGCTGGGCATTTGACAACTGCCATAGTTTTCACGTTTGCCCAGACCCTCAGTGTCAGGTGGAGTGAGAGCTGAGGTCCTTCTCCGGGCTCACCTAAGCATGTGCACATGCCTAGGCATGCAAGTGGTCTTCCAGATTCTCAGGAATACTTGGCAACTTTTTAAAGCCCCTAGGACATCACATTACTTAGCTTTGTCTTCTGGTGAGTCTATTGTTTGCTCCAAGATTTTTTTTCCTTCTGATCACTGCTTTTATTGTATTCCATAGTGTCTTTCTTTCTTTCTTTCTCCCTCTCTTTCCTTCCTTCCTTCCTTTTTTCTCTTTCATCATTGATATACAATCTTATGAAGGTTTCACATGAGCAACATTGTGGTTACTACATTCACCCATATCATCAAGTCCCTCGCACACACCCCATTGCAGTCACTGTCCATCAGTGCAGTAAGATTGTTTGCTCCAACTTTTATTCACTGTTTCAGGCAGCTGTGAAGTTAAATGCCTGTAATTGTTTCTGTCAGTCAACCCTGGGAAACAGGCTTTTGTACTGGGTCAATTCGTACTGGTCAAGTACAGACATCTTTGCAAGTGGGATCTTCCAGGGAACCACTGGACAGGTCAAATAATGACAATTTTCTGGGAATGAGGCCTTTAAAGAGTATCAGCCCCGTTCTCCTCCCCATAGTGGCTTCCAGACTACTGGTTTTAATGACAAGCGCAGGGTCTTGTTTTTCAAGACCCTGGGAGCTAGTGAGTGGGGGATGGGACGAGGGCGCGTTAAAACGCCGCGAAGCTTACAATTCTTAGTGAGATTCAGCCATTTTTTTTTGTGAATAAATGTTCCCTGGCTTGCTCTAAGCCTCTGATTAATTTCCAACGTTCTAAAAAAAAGTTGATTCTAATAATTTTTGCTAGTTTTCTGGTTGCTTTTATGGGGAAAGGTTTTTTTTGTTACCGTTTTGCTGACATCTGACACCTCCTTTGAGAGCACTTCTGTGATGTCTCTTTAACTTATATTGCACATAATCTTTGACCCAACATATCCAGTTTCAGTTTCTTTTTCAAATATGGTCATGTATTTGAGTAAAGACCCTCGGTCAAGGACGGTCATTGAGGAATGTTTGTGGTCACACCACACCCTACCTGAGTGCCTTTTGCTAGGGGACTTGTCATACATGTGACAGCCCAGCCCCCCAGTAGAATGCCCTGCAGCTATTACAGAAAGCTAAGAGCTGCCCAGAGAAAAGAGCAAGTTGAAACAGGGTGTGAAATGTGAGCCCTTTAGTTCAGAAAATGAACCCTGTATGCACACGTAAATAATTTCATGACTACAGGAAAATTCTGGAAGCTTGCACACAAGAAACTATTAATAGTGGATGTGTCTGAGGAGGGGCTGGAGCCTGGGGTGGAAGGGGACTTACTTTTCCTTACATAACCTTTTGTACTGTTGGGTATTTTAACATGAGCTTATATTGCATTTTCAATTTAGAAACAGGTAAAACAAAGAAGCAAACTAGGCAAATAAGTGTGTGAATGCATGGGAAGACCCTGCATGGGTAGGCTCTGCCCCCCCCCCACCGCCTCTGGCTCCCGGCTTCTGGCCCCCGCTTTCCCTCCCACGGGGTCCCCAGGCTGGGGTTGGGCGCTCTAAGCCCCAGCTCTGTGACTTCACCAGGCACTCTCAGGATCTCCCTATCCAGCCCTGGCTGTGGGCTGCCACTCGGGGAGCCAGGAAGCAGGCGCTGGCCAGGAGGCTGCAGCTGTGTGGGGCAAGAGGAGAGGGTATAGCATCCTTTGAGAGGCCGTGATTCTGGGGATGACTGTGAATGAACCCTGCCAGGAAGGTCTGTGTCTGCTCCAGGCGTAAGCTTGTGCACACACAGGCCACCTCACATGCAGCCAGCAGCGGGTCCCTTCCCACCAGCCTGTGGCATCATTCTCTTTGGCTTAAGACAGGCTGGCTGCGTGCAGATGCTCATGGGCAGGCAGCTGCAGCCCTCCCTGGGGAGGAGGGCCCAACTCCTGTGCGAGGCCCAGCACCTGCCCACAAACTCACCAGCCTGACCAGCCTTGCCTCTGGGTGCTCCTTCAGAGTCCCCAGGGCCCCTCCCCTGCTCGGACGCCCCACTGCGGTCAGGGATTCCCTGACCCTCACAGACAGCCATTCCCTGCCAAAAGGGAGACGACTAGGGCAGAGCCCACGGGGCTCTCAGAATGGCTCTGGCACCTTTTCCAAAAGACTGTGTGAGGTATGGGGATGGGATCAGTGAATGACGAAACTGGAGGAAGGATGCAAACTCTCCCCTCGAGCCTAGAATAAAATATGAGTGAACTGTCAAAGAGTGTACTGTAACTATCCAAAGTATTTGAAGTCAGTGAAGCAAATCAAAAAGCTCAAGCGTAGGAGACCATATGCTCTGCTACCATGGAAACCTTGTCCTGAAGGCAGAATGCAAACACACCTGCCTCAGGCCCTCAGGGTCGGGGCTGCGAGGCCTGGATCGCTGTCCATGGCGTACAGGGCTGGGGCCCGGGGTGCCTTTGTCCAAGTGATGGCAGGATGAGTGTCTATTCCTCCCCTCAAAGAGGGGGCTCGTGGCCATCTGGGACACATGTGCTTGGAGAAATGTCTTGGTGGCCGGAGGCTGCGCATGTGAGGGGTCCCCAAGGACTCCTGCAGGGCTGGGTGGGGGTAGGGCCCCTGGGAGTTGCAGCTCAGGAGGAGGAGAGCCCAGGCCAGGCTGGTCCTGACCTTACCCCCACAGAAACATGCACCTACACACTCATCAGAGGACCCCAAATACAAATATGAGTTCTCTGGCAGAGTCTCTCCCAAGAACTGTAAACAGTAGCCAGGTAACCTTGTGGAGAGGAGAGGGCAGGTGGTCCCTGAGCCAGCCCCACAACCCCTTCTTTGGAGAATTCCTAGGAGGTCACAGGTCTTCCTGATTCCTGGGTGAAAAGCCTGAGTAGACATGCTTGTGATGGAGCACAGGACTTTACAGTGGCCCCGCTGCTTTCTGGCTTCCTGGGCCCTCCCCCACAGAGCAGGGAGGGCATGGAGCCCAGGGTCTCTCAGTGACACTGGCCTCACCAGGACTGGTGCCCAGGATGGCCCCTACCTGGCTGGCCTGCGGGTGCCCACAGAGCAGGTGACAGCCTTCACCTGGCCCACTACAGGCCGGGAAACAGGGCAGAGAGGGCATAGGAGGTGAAGGCAGCACCATGCTGGGCCAGTCGTGCTAACAGTGGGGGCAGCAGTGGACGCTGGGCCGGGACACTGCAGACACCAGCAGGCAGCAAAGGGGGATTTGACTTGGATCCATGAGTGCTGCTGATTGGAACCAGAGGCGAGGGGTACAGAGATGTGCGAGGACCCTGCATGGGCCCCGGTGTGTTCTGTCCACACCGTGGGCACACAGCCCCAGTGACCAAGGGCCAGTGGTGGATGGGGCGGCAATAGCGCAGCTGAGTCCTTTCTACACAGAGGCCAGGAGACCACGAGCCTGCAAGGAGGGCGTGGTGGGAGGGTGCTGGCCCCAGGCGTCTCAGCCAGCCCTGCTCACCCTACCAGCCTGCACTGCTGGCGGCCCCTCGCTGCCTGCCCGGCAGCCTCACGACTTCATTTGGAAGATCAGATCACCAGTTCAGATGGGGAAACTGAGGCCCACAGAAGTGCTGGTCCGCTGCCTGCACACAGATCCCTGCGCCACACAGTGGCCTGTGCTGGGGCGGCACTGAGTCCCTTCATCTTAGGAGGAACTGTTTATGAATTCTGGCCTATTGTTATTCTGGCGAGCGGCCAGCCCTGCCCACGGTGGCTAGGATGGTCTAAAACAGTGAAGTGCTTCCATCCAGTTGGAAACAGCTACTGTCCAGTCAGCCCCAAAGGGTTAAAGCTGATACCCCAGCTGCTCTGGGACGACCCAGGGCTCGAGGGTGAAAGCCTCCCGGGGAGCCCTCCTCTCCCTGCCCCTCCAGGCCCTAGCTTGGCCACTCTGCGGCTGGAGGATTCCCAGGACAGCCATATGTGCCCAGGCACCCTCACTACAGGCCCTACCCCGGTGTTTCTGGGTCTTGATTGGGCCAAGCTCCTTCCAGCCTGGTGGCCTTTGCACTTGCCAAGCCCCCACCTGGTACACTCCTCCTGGTACCTGTACAGGCCGGCTCCAGCCCAGCGTCGCAGTCTCAGCTCAGGCCCACCTGCCCACAGAGGCCTCCTCTGACCCACAGGTTCTATACCATTGCCTTTCTCATCACCAGTTGTATTTTATTCATTTATTTGCTTGTTTACCATTTGGCCCTCCTAAGAGGGAGGGTTCATAAACCCTGAGAGCAGGAACCATGTCTTTGAGAACTTGGCACATGTTAAATGTTCATTCTAAAAAATGAATGAGTGAATAGTCTACTTAGGAATGCAAATTACCAGCCAGTTGTTGACAAACCCTCCAATGCAGAGCTGGAAGAGGGCTGCAGGCCCAGGGCCTCTGCCTCATCCCTCTGCACCCTCAACTGAGGCAGGCATCACTAATCTAGCGCAGAATAGTTCATTCATGGAGCCCAGACAGTGAGGCACTCCCGGGAGCCACTAGCCCTCCTTGAGAGGTGGGGGGAGGAAGACGAGGGTGCATGTCACGAGTGGGTTGGCAGTCCAGGGTGAAGCCCTTGAGGACGCTCCAAGGGTCAGGAGGGCTTCTTGGAGGAGGTAACAGGGTGGACCTGAAAGGCACTGGGTGCAGAGGAGGAAGGAGAAGGACAGTTTGGAGAGTGGGAAATAACCTAAGTCTTGGATGTGGAGGACATATCCCCAAGACAATAAAAGCCGGCCTGTGCAGGGAAGAGGGCATCTGTCAGGCTGGCTTGGGGGTCCACTAGCCTGCCACCAATCAGCTCCAGCAGTGTGTCCCACATAGGGCCTTCTGGTCTTTCAGCTGGAGGAAGCTAGCGAGGTGTAGGGAGAGAGGTGATGAGTGCTGGGAAGGCACACCAGAACACATTCCTGGTGAACTTGGATGGGGTACAGGACTTGTCTGGATCCATGCGACAAAGAGTGGAGAGGCTGCCCCCTGAGGACCCAGGTGTCTGGAGGGTAATGCTCCCAGTGCAGCCATGCTGTCGGATGCAGTCTTTCCTGACACCCAACCAGGAGGGTCCTCAGGCTTCTCTGACCCTCCCTGCTGCCCCATATGCCCTGGGCACCCTCCTTGTTGCACCCCTACTGGCAGAAGCAGGTCTCCCTTCTTCAGGAGCCCGTGAGGGGGCTCAAGGGCAGGCCCCCCGTGGGCTGTCCGGCACTGCCTCCCACCAGGCGTCCTCAGGAGGAGCATTACAACCTCAAGGCCTGGTGTCAGGAAAAAAGCATGCATTGTGTGATGCTGATGACAGAGCTATTCATGCTTGACAAAGATAGTGAAGAAAAGAAGAGCAAAAGGGGTCCTGAGGAGGGCAGCGCAGGCAGAGGCCCTGGTTAGCCTTTCAGTGCATGGGCCAGTCTGCTCAGTAGGCATACACGTGCACATGGATGCACACACATGTGCATGCACGTAAAACACACATGCACACTTGTGTACAAAGCAATCACATGCAAATACGCACACACATACATGTGCAACACATAAGGTCACATGTGCACACACACACACACACACACACACACACACACAGATGCGTTGTGCTTTACCATGGCTGCTGGCAAGGGGTAGCTGTTCTGTGAGGTGCCTCAGGGAAACCACCTCTGTCATTCATTTCTCTCCTGTTTCTATGGGACGCTGGCCTCCTCCCTCGCTCTGCTAACTCTCGGTATTACCTTTAGCCCACGGCTGGCAGAGTCACAGACAGAAAGGATGACTCAGGGCTTTTTGTTGCCATGAAGTAATGGCCCCTTGTTGCCGGGCCTTCCCAGCATCTTCACTTGCAGGAGGCTTCCCATCTGGGCTCTGAGGTGGAGACTCTCCAGGCTATGTGAGGACATCCACCTTGTCCTTGTCCCGCTGTGCGCTGGTCTATTCTCCAGGCAGCACAGGTGATGGGTGGGTGCTGTGGGCTTTGTGTGGGGCAGCGTCTCCCTCATCTTTCCCTTCATGCTCCCCATGGACACCTCACTAGGCTCTTCTGGGTGCCTGGTTGACCCCCTGACCCACTTATGTCTGGGGAAGTCACCTGCCAGCAGGCTCCTACTGACCTCCGGCTCATCCTCCAGCCCCGCAGCTGCTCTGGGCCTCACCGGGTCCCTCTTCCCTGAGGATGCCCTGGCGACCGCCTCCAGGCCCTGTGTCCCCCCCTCCTCTCCCAGAATGGCTCTTCACTGTCCCCTCCGCATGTTTGATGGGCTGCCCGTCAGTGCCATGGCCCCGGTCTCCGATCTTCATTCTGATGCCGTCTCCTGAAGCAACACATGCAGCTGCCAAGGCAGGACGTTGAGGATGGGGCCTTGCTGTGCCTTTCTAGCAAGGCTGGGGGGCATTTGGTCAGGTCTGAGAGCCCCTGTTTGGAGAAAGCCCCCTAATCCAGTGTTCCCACATTCCCTCCTGCCCCTGCATCTGTGACAGCTCCATGGCGCTGCTGAGTCCTGGATGGGGAGGCAGGTCGTGGAACCCTGACCAGCAGAGCCAGCCCCGAGCAGCCCCAGAACGTGACTCCAGGAAGAGCTTCAAGACACCTCTGGGCTTCCAGGAGGTGGAAGCAGATGGATGGATTTTGGGAGCCTCGTGCAAAAAGACATTACAAATCCTCTGAGGCACCTTAGCACATTTCCCGAAGGAGCACATGTGTGCAGATGGACATGCTGGTCCCCAGCGGATGAGAAGAGCTGTGCATTTGCAGGTTTGGCTGGTGAGTTGAGCTCCTGGAGTGCGGGAGGCAGGCTGCCCCCTCCAGGGGACCTCCCAGCAGGGCAGCCCCGGCCACCCCATGTGAAGTGGGGAGTGGGGCGGAGGGGCTGGCCAGCATGAAGGCCACTAGGAGGCCCCCTCAGCTGTTGCAGGGTCTCGTGGAACGCTTGGGAGAAAGTCGTTCAGTGGCCAAACACCTTTGAAACACACTGGTCTGGCGCCCCCTCCAGAATGTGGCAGCCCCACACAAGGATGCCCGGCGGAGGCATAAGTGGGCAGGGAGGCACAGGCTGCTGCTTGCCCACGGGGCCTGGGGGCTTTTTATCTGATTCTCACAGAGGCCTAGTAAGAACTGGGGGGATTTCCAGCCCTGCTTGGATCTGCAAGATGCTGAGAAGCTCTGCGGAGAACCCAGTGCTCCCTCGGTGTTGCTCCCCAAACCCTGCTCACCTGCAGCCCTGGGACCGTGGCGCCCCTGGGGAGCGCTGGCCCGAGGCCACAGATTCCCAGGAGGCAGGCCAGGCCCGTGTTTGCGCCACCTTGCTTTGTGGGCCTCGAGCAAGTCTTAACATGGTTCCGGGCCTCCAGCCCTCACCCTGAGCCTGGCTCCTCTGAAGGCCCGTGACCTCGGGCAGGCACTCCTCTGGCCTCGGGGAGCAGCATCCATCTGTCTGGGAGAGTGGTTTGTCTCCGGGCGGTGGTGAAGTAGGAAGTGCACCTGCTTGACTCCCAGCCTGTGGACGGCAGAGTGACGGCAAGGCCCGGTGCATGAGCGGTCTGTGTGGCTAGTTAGAGCCGGTTACCCACCCGCTCCCACGCCGGCAGGTGGGGCAGCTCTCCTTTAATCTGCTGATCCGTCAGGATGAAAAGGAGAGCCAGGTCAAAGGGCAGACAGGCTGTGGAGGCTCCTGCCCCACGGGGTGGCTTATTTAGGCAGAGTGGTCAGCTCTGTGATAGGAGGGCATCAGAAGGCTCTGTGTCTCCTCCCGGGTCTACACCCCAATACTTTTTGCTCCCATGGTGCCTAAAATCATTAGTGACTCCTTTTCTTAAGAGTATTATTCTCCAAAAGGGACTATTGATGGGACTGTGTTAGGAAAATGCAGAGGCCTATGTGGGTTCTCCAGTGGACATCAAAACGCCCAACTGGCCCAGGTCCCTTGGGGACAAGGTCCCCAGCCATTGAATTCTGAACTGTTGAAACAGAGAACTGGCACCCTTTGCCCTGGGTGTCTGGCACACCTGCCATGGAGCTCATGGGTGTGCTTGGGTGTGAGGGCCACTCCAGGAGAGTCGACCAACCCTCTGGCCACACGTGTCCCATGGGTCCCTGTGAAGCGCTCCTAGGAAAGGCTTCGGTACACTGCTGCTGAGTGCAGGCAGCCAGGCCACCCCAGGGCAGGCACACAGCTTCTGTGTCCATGAGCCCTCAGAACTAGACACTACGTAGTAGAACCAAGCTTTCCAGGTGCTTGGTTCATTTTGCTTCGTGTTTTGCCAACTACCCAGTGAGTTGGGCATCACAAACCTGCTTCACACCCAGGAAACAATAATTCAGGGGTGCACGCCTCACCTGCCCCACTCAGGGCTTGGCTGAAGCTCTGCCTGCCCGGCTGCAGGGTGCTGAAGCTGCAGAGGGGTGGAGGCCTCAGCAGGCTGGTGTGGGGAGGGGAGTCAGTGCGGGAAGCAGAGCCCGGCAGTCATCTGCTCCCTCACCCTCGGGGTCCAATCCTGGGTGCCATGCAGACTCACCCAGGCCTGCTGGCAACCTGGCCTCCTCCCCACCCTGAAACCTGAGCCTCTGGGGTCTTAGCTTCTGCAGGGTCTTTGTTGCAATCATTGTCAGCAGCCTGGTGAGGGCGCTTGGGTCCCTGCTTCCTCTCTTCTGCAAGGTCAGGAACCCCTCCTTAGGCCACCTTCCATCTTCTAAAACTAAGACCTTGCAGGTTGTGCCTTTTTAAAGGAGGGAGCAGGCATTTTCACCAGAGAGGGCCTTTGGTCTTGGGGGGATGAGGAGAGGGAGGCCAAGGCTCCCAGTGTCCCTAAAATGCTCTTTCCCCCAAGTCGTTCCCTGAGGCGTGGCCCACAGCAGACTTGGAAGGCTCTTTGTGCTCAGGTGACCTGCCTGGGGTGTTATTTCTTGTTTTTTTTCTCTCTTAACTTTTTAAACATAAACTGTTCTGAGGTGTAATGTACATACGCAAACGTGCATGAGTCATAAGCATGTGCAGCTCAGTGGTTTTTCAAGAGGATGATACCTGGGTGGCCGGCATCAGCCCCAGCAGCCCCCTGGGAGCTTGATGATCAACTGTTTCAGGCCTGGTTTCTTCTGTTCCTGAGGTGGTGGTGAGACGGCGGTGGTCTTGTCTGCTCTCACTGCTCTGCCGGGCAGCCAGAGCACGGCACACTGTGGTCTGAGGCATGGCGAGGCCTGCTGCCACAGACACGCACGTGCGTCCTCTGGTGTGAGCGCACTACCCCTGGGGAGGGGTTTCTCAGCTGTCCTGGGCACTGTGGGACTGTCTTCCCCCATGGCTCTACCCCCTCGGCAGGAGTTCCTCTCATGTCCTCGTCAGCACTTGGCATTTTCTGCATGTTCATGTTAGCCATTCTGCGGGTGTGCGGCAGTATCGCGCTGCGGTTTTCATTTCCCTTCCCCTGGTGACTAATGAAGTTGGGTGCTGTTTCTTGTTCATCACCCTTTGGATATCCTCTTTTGCAAAGTTCCTCTTCAAGTCTTTTGCCCATTTCAAAAAAAACTGAGTCTTCTGACTTTTACTTTTTTGATTTGTATGAGTTCTTTATGTATTCCGGACACCAGGTCCATGCTGGAAATAGACATCTAAAGGTGTGTCTGCATACACGCACACATTTATTCAACAGGCAGGTGTCAAGTGCCTCCACGGGCAAATGTGTCAGAGTCACTGGAGCAGAGCTGGGAACACAGCAGAGACCCCACGCTGCACTCACAGAGCTCAGATCTCCCCGGGGGGCTCACCTAAGTGGAAAGAATATGTTCCTCTGCAGTAACTGTGAGGAGGAAAGTTCTGTGGGAGAGGAAGTGCTGAAGTGAGGTTAACACTACAAATATGTCACTGAGGAGGTGACATGTCGGTGGAGACCCAGAGGGAGAGCAGTGGGTGGGTGGGGCCTTCAGGGGCCAGTGCAGAGCCAGGGGAGAGTGGTAGGCTGCAGGTCTCAGATGAGGGGCGGTCTGCTGGAGGGCCACAGGGCTCTGGCTTTCATTCCTCCCAGTTTTGGGCAGAGGAGGGGCAGGACAGTCCCTGGCTGCTGTGTTGAGGGTGTGTGGGTGGAAGGAGCGACAGTAGCCAGGAGCCCCTTGCAGTAGGTCCAGCCTCCAGCCCCAGTTTCCCGTGTGCCCCAGGTGTCTGCACTCATGAGGATGTCCAGGGCCATTGTCATCCTAGAACCGGGCTTCCCTGCTGTTTGATCTGCCATCCTCCAAGTGTCCTCTCTTGGCCAAGGGATGGTCAAACTGTTCCTGGACCTGTGTCCAGCCCACACAGTCTGGGGTATCCCTTCCTATGTGCCTCATCTTTCCAGAAGCCCCTGGCCATACCACAGGAGGCTCATTCTCCACTTCCTACGGCTGACTCTGGCAAGGTAAGGGGTTCCTGTGTCAGTCACCACAAGTGCACCCTGCAGGACCTTGCTCCCTGTGCCTAGCCCCACCTATAGCTTCAAGCAGGGGAACAGCCCGGCAGCGGTCAGCCCTGGCGTGCCCATCCCCCCACCGCGAGCACCAGGAAGAATGTAGATACAGTTGAGGTACACACATGAAGGCTGTGGTCACACCTGTGAGCAGAGAGCATGTCATCCGTGTCTGCAAAGACATTCCTGTTGCAGAGACAACAGGCGGAGGGGCCCTCCTTCCTTCTGGGGAAGCATCTACCTTATCGAGGTCCTGGGATGCTGGTGAAACCTATGGGTGAGCATGCGTGGGGGACAGCTCTGTGACCACACAGGAAGGCGCTGTGAGGCTGCAGTCGGCGCAGCTGCCTCCTCTGGGCTGTCACATCTAGAGAGGCAGAGAAGGCTTGCTCTGGGTGCAGTGACGGCAAGGGTAACTGTCCACAAACTGCTTGAAACTCTTCCATGGCCACGTTAGGGCCGGATGTCCTACGGGGCTGGGATAGGCCTGAGGACTATGGGTAGGTGCCTGGCAGGCTTCCCCAGGGCAAGACCCCAGGCCTCACCTCTCTGGGTGCTCTGGAGCTGTCTGAGGGAACGGGGTGGCCGGGCAGGCTCAGGACCCAAGGGCCTAGGCTGGTCGTGGTGCCACAAGTCGGTTCCAGAGGCCACTGTGAACTCTGCACCCTCCAGCTGACCTGAAATGAGATGCAGAAGCAGCAGGGGAGGACAGTGTGAAAGCGGGGTGGGGGAGGCGATGAGTCGCCAGTGTCTGCCTCCCTGGCCATTTCTGCCTGGTGCATCCCCGCCACACCCTCAGGGGCTGTAGCTCCCAGGGCAGGCACTGGAGCAGTGAGAGCTGGGTTCCAGTTGTAGTAGAGAAAGTGTGGGGAGGAGTGGGCCAAGCTCTAAGGAAGGGCGGCCTGTCTCCAAGCTCTTGTATCCTCTGGGGGAGGCCAGTGAATGGATCCAGCACGCCCCTCATGCCTCAAGATAGAAATAACTGCCCGCCAAGACTCAGCCTAGTGGCTAATCTTGCTACTGGCAAGAGAGCAGGCAAACGAGAAGGGGTGGGAACAGACAAGGCTGCTGGGCAGAGGGTGGGCCTCCTGGGACCAGGCTGGGCACAGACAGGGCACCTCTGCGCATCCCGGCCCGGGCTGGCTCTCGAGCTTTCCTGAGCTGTTTCAGCCCCTCGCTGGGCACCCTTGCACCTCCCTGTCCTGAGGACGTCCGTTCTTCTCGGCGATATCTGCTGCAGGAACCAGCGCAGCTCCCTCCTCCACCGCAGCCCGGGACCTCTGGTCCCCCACCTCCCAGAGAGGGCGCTGTTGGTGCCTTTCACCTCTTCCGTTCAAATTCTCGGAGCCCGGGCCGGGACCGCAGCGGGGAGCTGCAGCGAGACCTATGCCGATGGGATTTCTTCGGGGCGCGGGGGCTTCCTGGGTGGGACGATGCCCTCGCGTCTCAGCCTAGTCCCGCCCCAGAACAGCTGCCGCGCCCCACGTTCACCCAAAGAAATGCTGGAACCGCGGTGCGGAGGGAGTGCCCCGACAGGGTAGCTGGAACCCCAGCGAGGGCAGAGCTCCTGCCGCAGCTCGTGGGTGCAGGCGGTCTGGGAGAGGCTCCCGGGAGTAGCTGGGGCAGGGGGCTCTCGGCCAGCGAGTCTCTCCAACCCGGCCTTGCCGTCGGCGCCGAGCCCCGACCCGCACGGCGCCCCCAAACCGACGCCCTGCCACAGCCCTTGAGCGCCCGGCAACCCGAACCCAGCGCCCAGCCGGGGCGTCCGGCCCAGCCGCGACCCCCTCCCGGCCCCCTCCTGCCCCCTCCTGCCCCCTCCAGTCCGGTTCCCGCCCCGCCCCGCCCGCGGGAGGCTGCGGGCGGGAGGGGAGGGGCCGGGAGATTCGTGGACGCCGCCGGGCGCGCTTCCTCGGCGCTCGGGGAGGAGCGCGGCCGCACGCGGGACGCCTGCGGCGCCCGGGACCGCGCGGGGACTGGGCACCCAGCGTGTTTCTGGAGTCCGAGGTAGGGCTGCGGCGCGCGGCAGGCGCGGGACGGCGGGTCGCGGAGGCGGCGGCGTGGGCGCACTCCCAGCGCAGCCCCTCGGTGGCAGCCAGAGCCCGGGGCTGGGGCTTCCTGCGCCGCCAAGCTCCGGAAGAGGTGCTCATGCTCCCGCAGGGAGTGCGGTCATCCCGAACGGGAGGGAGGGGGCCGGCCCTCGGGAACCACAGCCTCTTCGTGTCCCCACTGCCCGCTGCGGCCGCCCGGGGCTCAGAGCCCGTGGGCGCCCCGGCCTCCGCTGCCCTTCCTGGAATGGCTGCGGACACCAGTGATCATCTGTGGCTGTGACACCTGCAAGCCCAGTAGGGCCCCTGTGGGGCGGTCAGAGCCTGGGACGCAGGAGTCAGCAGTCCAGCGGCAGGGCTTGCAGGAGGGTGGCGGCCCTTGGATCGGCAGGCAGGCTGTGAAGAGCCAAGACCACCCTGGATCCTTTCCCAGACTTGAGGGGCACAGAACCACCTGTTTGCCCTGGAGGAGGTGTGGGGAGAGGGGGAGGTATGTGATGAAGTGGGCGCGTGGGAGGTGTGTATGAGCGTGTGTGATGTGTGGGCAGGAGTGAGAGTACGTGAGAATGGGGGCATGTGTATCTATGGGATGTGTGTGTGTGAGAGAGGGGGAAGTGTGTGGGGGGGCAGGATTGTGCCCTGTGGGCCTACAAATGCTTGTGCATTTGAGAGTGGCCTCCAGGCTGGGGCTGCAAGGACGGTGGGCTCTCTGGTGAGGTGCGAGCATGAGGCAGTGTTGCGTTTCCATGCCTGTTAAAATGCTCCCCTTGAGATGGACAGGCAGGGTGCTGCGGCTGCTGCAAGCCCCCTTAGCATGGTGCTGCCTGGCACAGGCCTGGGACCTCAGGCCCAGGGCAGATGTGGGTGCAGACGAGGGCCTGGCTGTGCCCAAGAAGCAGGACTCATTTGTTCCTTCATTCATTCACTTATGCAGCACACACGTCTTGAGCACTTGCTGTGTGCAGGCCCTGTGGATTCAGTAGGGAACCAAATACAACACCCTGTCTCATGGAGCTCACCTTCTAGCCAGGGAGGCAGGAAAAAAAGCACAGTCAATAAAACATGGAATGTTACATGGTGGTAAGTACTAAAGAGAAGAAGAAAAGCAGGAAAGAGTGCCCGGGTCAGGATTGTTTAGGTTATCCACAGTAAGAAAACAACTCCCCAAACCCAGTGACTTACAGCAATACCATGTAACTGCCACTCATATGTCCACCCCAGGTTGGCTGGGCCATGCTCCAAGCATTCCTCACTCAGGGCCCTGGGCTGGCAAGTCCCCTGGCAGAGGGGAGAGAGGCTCCTGCACTAGAATTTTAATGCCCCAGCTCAGAGTGCCATCTATCACTTCTAGCTGCCATTCTTAAGCCAGATGGGTCTCATGGCTCCACTCAGTTTCACTAAGACCAGTAATGACAATTCTGCTCAGGCTGGCCAGCAGGGCACCGACACGTTACACTGCCTGCCTGTGAGGCTGTGAGGGGGCGCTGTGGGTACTGGGTGGCTGGAGGCGGGGGGGGGGGGCGGCATTTGTTTGATGCCCTGGCAGAGGGGAGAAAGGAGATCAGTGACATTAGGAGGGGAGGCCATACCAAGAAAGGGCTTTGAAGAGGAGGTCACTTCTGTCCAGGGGCCAGACTGGAGCAGAGGGAGGGGGGGAAGAGAGTGGGGCCAGTGCAGTGGCCCAGGGGCTCAGACAAGGAAGGGAGCAGCTGGAGGCGCAGAGCAGGCCTGTTTCAGACCTACTCTGGAGGTAAAACGAGAGGCTTGCTGGTGGCAGAGATGTTGACGAGGCAGGCCGATTCCAGGAAGGGAAAAAGCAGGTGGGTGAGCAGGGCCCCGGACATCTGACACCCACAGGGAGATGCCGCCTAGGTGGGGTGGGCGGTCTAGAGGTCAGGGAGAGGTCTGGCTGCGGTGCTTATATGGGGCCCCAGCTTGCTCCAGGAGCCATGCCCTGTCTTGCTGGGACTGCCTGCCGGTGGGGGACCTTCATGTGAGCCCGCCAGGGCCAGCAGGGTAAGCTGAGGGGGCTGCAGCCTCTTGTGTCGACTTGGCTGCCGTGCGTTGGAGGCTGACCCGGCACAGGAGCGCTGGGGGAGCCCCGCAGGTGGGTTGTTCCCCACCAAGCACAGGGATCACAGTGGTGTAGTCTCTGGGGCTGCGCAGCCTGGAAGGGTCACTTGGAGGAGTCACACACTGGCTTTGGGATGGGTAGGAGTTGACTCAGGAGTGATGTGGCCCAAGACAGAGCGGAGGTACCTGTGAAGCTGCCTGTACCACTCCTCGGGGCTCCTTGGGCCTCAGCCTCCAGGGGAGCTGCCGGTGAGAGAGCAGAGGCGGGCGGGCTCTGCTGGGACTGTGGGTCCATCAGGAAACCTGTTCGAGCTCCTCACTCTTCTTTCTAACCCACCAGAAAACCCCTGGTCATTCTTGGATGCCCACCTTAAAATCACCTCCTTTAGGCAGCCCTCCCTGCCTTCTCCCTACAGAGTTAGTTCCCCGACTCCCATGGCTCCTTAGCACCCAGCACGGGCCCCTGATCCTGCACTGCTCACACCGCCCCTTGGGGTTCCATCTGTGTCTCCTGGCAGACACTGAGGTCCCTGGGCTCTTCTATTTCCAGGTGTGCCGCACAGGTCAGCAGGGCCTTGTGGATGTTTGTTGACTGAAACAGTAAGGGAAAGAACAAATACGAGGACTGAAAATGGCCCATGGAGACCGCCTAGTCCTGCTTCTTTGATTCACACATGAGGAGACTGCACCCAGCAGGAGCCCTGACTTGCCTGCGTCCAGCTGGGAGGCCAGGAATCAGAGCTGGTTCCCAGGCCAGGATGCCTTCACTCTGCTGGGTTCTGGGCTAGCTGGTCCCTGGGGGTTCCAGGACTGAGGCAGACAGGCTGAGGGGCCTTTGGGTGAGCAGTCCAGTGGGAGCATATGGACGAGGTGCCAGGGTCTCTGGAGGAGGAAGGCGCCAGCGTCTCTCCCCTCTGGAGCCCTGCGGATCCCAAGGGCTCTGGCCCTGTGGTCTGGTGTCACCAGCTTGCCAGTGGGGTTTCTCTGGCAAACCCACTGCCCTGTGTCTCAGCCTCCAGAGGAATGACCCCACCCTCGCTGCCCCCTCACACCTGCCAGCCTGGCTGGGGCCAAGCCCATAGCATTTCTCCAGTGTCAGTGTGGCTGCCACGAGAGCTGCCGCTGGCCGTGGTGGCACTGGAGAGTGTGAGTCACAGGACGTGGAAGTCAGCTCGAGGGTCTCCTTTTACCCGCACGAGGTCGCTGTTCAGTGACCCAAGTGGAAGCATAGGCCTGAGGTCTCAGGCTGCTGCAGCACCAGGAGCCGGGGAGCCGGCATTCATTCTGGGGCTGGCCGACCCCGGGGACTGGCTTCCCTGCAGGCAGGTTCCTGGAGGAGGCTGGAAACTGGCGGTGCTCGGCGCAGAGGGTGGAATGGGGCCATGTCCTGGTCGTGTGGCCAGGAAAGAGGCTGCAGGCCGGGTGGCTGACTTCGGGGGCAGAGCAGGCCCGCGGCGGACAGTGTGGCCCTTGGCTGGGAGATCTGCACAGCCCGGCGGTCCCAGGGACCCACGCCCACGCTCCTGCTCACACACGCCCCTCTCCCTACTGCCGCTGGAGCGGACCTCACCGCGCCTGCCCTACATGGGCTCAGGGAGGATGTCTTTGGGGCTGGGGACAACCTGCACCCAGGGGAGGTAGATAGGTGAACTATTGATTTTTTTAAATATATGTTAGGTAATTGGTAATTGTACTCTCTTATTAGTTTGAACAGATTTTCAGTTTGGCTTCCTAGAAAACCCAAGAAATTATTCATATTACCTGCACATAAGGAACATTCTACTTCTTTATTTCTAATGTATCTTTTTTTTTTTAATATAATTTATTTTATTATCATTAATTTACAATTACATGTGCAATATTACGATTATTAAACTACCCCTTCATCAGGTCCCCCCCACCAACCCCATTACAGTCACTGTCCATCAGCGTAGTGAGATGCTACAGAATCACCACTTGTCCTCTCTGAGCTGTACTGCCCTCCCCGTGCCCCCCCAACATTACATTTGCTAATCGTAATGCCCCTTTTTCCCTCTTATCCCTCCCTTTCCGCCCATCTTCCCCAGTCCCTTTCCCTTTGATAACTATTAGTCCATTCTTGGGTTCTGTGAGTCTGCTGCTGTTTTGTTCCTTCAGTTTTTTTCTTTGTTCTTATACTCCACATATGAGTGAAATCATTTGATACTTGTCTTTTTGGCTTGGCTTATTTCACTGAGCATAATACCCTCTAGCTCCATCCATGTTGTTGCAAATGGTAGGATTTGTTTTCTTCTTATGGCTGAATAATATTCCATTGTGTATATGTACCACATCTTCTTTATCCATTCATCTACTGATGGACACTTAGGTTGCTTCCATTTCTTGGCTATTGTAAATAGTGCTGCAATAAACATAGGGGTGCATCTGTCCTTTTCAAATTGGGCTGCTGCATTCTTAGGGTAAATTCCTAGGAGTGGAATTCCTGGGTCAAATGGTATTTCTATTTTGAGTTTTTTGAGGAACCTCCATACTGCTTTCCACAATGGTTGAACTAATTTGCAGTCCCACCAGCAGTGTAGGAGGGTTCCTTTTCTCCACATCCTCGCCAACATTTGTTGTTGTTTGTGTTTTGGATGTTGGCCATCCTCACTGGTGTGAGGTGATATCTCATTGTGGTTTTAATCTGCATTTCTCTGATGATTAGCGATGTGGAGCATCTTTTCATGTGCCTGTTGGCCATCTGAATTTCTTCTTTGGAGAAGTGTCTATTCATGTCCTCTGCCCATTTCTTAATTGGATTATTTGCTTTCTGTTTGTTAAGGTGCATGAGTTCTTTATATATTTTGGATGTCAACCCTTTATCAGATACGTTTTTTATGAATATATTCTCCCATACTGTAGGATGTCTTTTGTTCTACTGATGGTGTCCTTTGCTGTACAGAAGCTTTTCAGCTTGATATAGTCCCACTTGTTCATTTTTGCTTTTGTTTCCCTTGCCCGGGGAGATATGTTCATGAAGAAGTTGCTCATGTTTATGTCCAGGAGATTTTTGCCTTATGTTTTTTTCTAAGAGTTTTATGGTTTCATGACTTACATTCAAGTCTTTGATCCACCTTGAGTTTACCTTTGTGTATGGGGCTAGACAGTAGTCCAGTTTCATTCTCTTACATGTAGCTGTCCAGTTTTTCCAACACCAGCTGCTGAACAGGCTGTCATCTCCCATTGTATATCCAAGGCACTTTTATCAAATATTAATTGACTGTATATGTTTGGGTTAATGTTTGGATTTTCTATTCTGTTCCACTGGTCTGTGGGTCTGTTTTTGTGCCAATACCAAATTGTCTTGATTACTGTGGCTTTGTAGTAGAGCTTGAAGTCAGGGAAGCATAATTCCCCCTGTTTTAGTCTTCCTTCTCAGGATTCCTTTGTTTATTTGGAGTCTTTTGTGGTTCCATATGAATTTTAGAACTATTTGTTCCAGTTCATTGAAGAAAGCTGTTGGTAGTTTGATAGGGATTGCATTGAATCTGTAGATTGCTTAGGTAGTATAGCCATTTTGACAATATTGATTCTTCCTAGCCAAGAGCATGGGATGCTTTTCCATTTGTTAGTGTCCTCTTTAATTTCTCTTAGGAGTGTCTTGTAGTTTTCAGAGTACAGGTCTTTCACTTCCCTCGTTAGGTTTATTCCTAGGTATTTTATTCTTTTTGATGCAATTGTGAATGGAATTGTTTTTCTGATTTCTCTTCTGTTAGTTCATCGTTAGTGT
>JAVSCE010022766.1:0-19212 GCA_032199065.1 Smutsia gigantea | reverse complement strand
TAGCACAGAGGCAGACTCTATCCTGGGGGTGGTAGTGGTCTCTGTTCTCTCCTGAGGGGGATGCAGTGGCTTGGGAGGGCTTTTAGCTGGTGGCCCTTGTTCGGGTAACACTCCGTTGGGGCCAATTGGCTGGGCCGATGGAGTCTCTGTTTTTAATAGAACTGTCAGGGTGGATTTTTCTCCTCCCCCATATTTCCAAAAAACTATTCCCCAATTCATACCTGCTACCCATTTGCTGGTACCCTCCTTTTTCCTTTTTCAGTAAAGCCTATTTTCACAAAACCTAAATCATTAGGGGAGCAATTTTTTTCTTTATATAACTCCATCGTGGTGTACTTGCCTGGCCCAGAATTTATGTAAGAGAAGTTCAGCCGATCTCGGGAGGAGTCTGTGGTCCATTTCCAGTCCCCATCATTAGATGTAACACAACTCCACTGCTTACATTAAGAATCTTGTATTCCTCCACAATATCGTCCCTTATCAGTGCCTGGGCAGCTATAGAAGCCATAACTGCGGGCCAAGTTCGGGAATGTTCTATTGACTCCCATATTTATTTGGCGGAGGCAAAAGTAGAGATCTGGCCACCATGTCCCAGGAGGGGTGGTGTTTTGAGTTTGGTTAAGGATGGTACCTGTATCTGGGTCAATAAGGAGCCAGGTTAACTGCTGGGGGGCGTGGGGATTAGGTGGGGTCAGGGTTACGGTGCAGGCAAAGCTTAAGAGGATTATCAGTCTTTTCCACGTGCCAGGACTCATCTTCTTCTGCCTTTGGTGCAGCTTTTAGGTGGGAGGCGTGGATCCAGGCGGCTATTCCCTCGACCTTCACTGCAGTGGGAGTTGTCAGCAGGACTATGTAGGGTCCCTTCCACCGAGGTTCGAGGTTCCCAACACGGTGTCTGCGCACGTAGACCGGGTCTCCCACCTGGAACTGGTGAGGGACGGTGGTGGGCTCAGTGGAGTAAGCTTCTTTCAATTGTTCCCATGCCTGTCGGCGAACTACTTCTAGGGCTTTTAGGCGGGCGAATAAATATTAAGAAAGAACAACATCAGGGTTATGTATCTTTCCTGTTTCCACAAGGGGAGGCGGTCCTCCACACAAAAGCTCATAGGGGGTTAGTCCAAAGCATCCCGGGGTATTTCTTACCCGGAACAGGCCAAAGGAAGGAGGGCTGTCCAGTCGTTCCCACCGGTCTCTAAGGCTAATTTAGTCAAGGTCTCTTTTAGAGTTCTGTTCATTCTCTCCACCTGTCCTGAACTTTGGGGTCTATATGTACAATGTAATTTCCAACTGAACCCCATTTGTTTGGCCAGTCCCTGACTTACCTGAGCAACGAAGGCAGACCCGTTGTCAGATCCGATTACCTTGGGGATTCCAAACCTGGGGAAAATTTCTTCTAATATCTTCTTGGCCACTATGTTGGCAGTTTCTGCCTTAGTTGGGTAAGCTTCTACCCATCCTGTGAAGGTATCTAAAAACTAATAGATATTTATTTCCGTATTTGGTAGGTTTTATCTCGGTAAAGTCTATTTCCCAGTAAGCCCCAGGTCCATCACCTCGCAAACTTCGACCAGGGGGGTGGTGGTTGGAACATGCATTCGTTCTGGCACAAGGAATACAATTTCTAACCACCGGATTGACAACTTCAGGAAGCCCAATTACATGGTAGGGGGATGATTCTATTATCTTCTTCAGGTGTTTGGACCCCAGATGGGTGAGCCGGTGGAGCTGTCTTACATATTCTTTGGCCTCTCTCTGGGGGAATATGATTTTCCCATCTCCTGTCTTTCTTAATCCTTGAGGTGTCTCTATAGAATGCCCTAGGCGATCCATGACTTGGCAGTCTTCTCTAGTGTACTGGAATCCCTCGGGGCTGGGCTCGGTCTCATGCTCACTCATTACTGGTAATATTGGGGTTCTGTGAGCAGCTTTCTTTGCTGTCTGATCAACCAACTGATTTCCTTTAGTTATTTTATCGGTGGCTTTTTGGTGCAGAGGGCAGTGTATGATAGCCACCTTTTTAGGCAAATGCACTGCCTCTAATAGACTCAGAATTTCCTCTTTATTTTTAATCTCTTTTCCTGCCGATGTCAGTAATCCTCTCTGCCGATAGATGGTACCATGTACATGTGCTGTGGCGAAGGCATACCTACTATCCATGTAGATATTAAAGATCTTCCCCTCAGCTAACTTCAAGGCCTGTATCAAGGCTATGAGTTCTGCCTTCTGAGCCGAGGTCCCCTCAGGTAGACTGCTTGCCCACACTGTCTGCTCTCCATCTACTACCGCAGCCCCAGCCATCCTCTTACCTTCAATTACAAAGCTGCTGCCATGTGTGAACCAGGTGGTTCCGTTAGGCCAGGGAGTGTCTGTAAGGTCACTCCTGACTCCAGTTTCCTCAGCCAGTATGTCTGCACAAGTATGAACTACTGGCTCCTCAGTGTTCTCTGGCAGCAAGGTAGCGGGGTTGAGAAGGGCCGGTTGGCCGAAGACGACTCTCTCTGTCAGCAACAAACTTTGATAGTGGGTCATGCGAGCATTTGACATCCATCGGTCGGGAGGCTGGCGAATAACACTCTCTAGGGCATGGGCCGCAATTACAGTCACCCGTTGTCCCATAGTCAGTTTATCAGCATCTTTAATCAAGATTGCAACTGCTGCAATGACCTTCAAGCAGGATGGCCATCCGCTGGCCACTGGGTCCAGTTTCTTTGACAGGTATGCCACCGGCCTCTTCCAGGGCCCCAAGGTCTGGGTAAGAACTCTTCTGGCTACACCCCCTCTCTCATCCACATAGAGGGTAAAAGGCTTGGTCAAGTTTGGCAAGCTCAAGGCCGGAGCTGAGAGGAGGGCTTTCTTAATTTCATCGAAAGCCTGTTGATGTTCCTTTTCCCATTGAAATCTTACCCCTTCCTTGATTAGAGGGTAGAGTGGGGTGCCAAGGTACCAAATCCCGGGATCCAAAGTCGGCAGAAGCCGGCAGTGCCCAGGAATTCACGTACCTGTCTAGATGTCTTAGGTACTGGGATCTGCGTGACAGTCTTCTTCCTGGCCTCGGTCAGCCACTTTTTCCCTCTTTTAAAGAGTAGCCCAAGTAGACCACCTCCTGCTTACATAGCTGAGCCTTCTTGGCTGTGGCTCAGTATCCTAACCGGCCCAGTTCGGAGAGGAGGCTTCTAGTCCCCTCAAGGCAATCTTGATAAGTTTCTCCTGCTAAAAGTAAATCATCAACATACTGCAGGAGAGTTACCTTGCTATGTGCGGCCCGAAAGGGGGCCAAGTCCCGGTGTAGCGCCTCGTCGAAGATGGTAGGAGAATTCTTAAACCCTTGAGGTAATCGGGTCCAGGTCAGTTGTCCTGTTTGCCCAGTGCCAGGCTCTCCCCATTCAAATGCAAAGACGGCTGACTTGACGGATGTAATCTCATGCAGAAGAAAGCGTCTTTTAAGTCCAGCACGGTGTACCAGGCTCTTTCAGGGGGAAGAGAACTGAGGAGGTTATAAGGATTAGGCACTGTGGGATGAATATCTTGAACCCTCTTGTTCACCTCCCGCAGGTCCTGGACTGGTCGATAGTCCCCTGTGCCGGTCTTTTTAACGGGTAACAATGGGGTGTTCCATGGGGAGCGGCATGGCACCAGGATCCCCGACTGTAAGAGCCTCTGAATGTGGGGACGAATGCCTAGTCTGGCCTCCTGGCTCATGGGGTCCTGGCGCACTGCTACTGGGGTGGCACAAGCCTTCATTTCTATCACCAGAGGTGGAATATGTTCTGCTAAGCCCGTTCCCCCTGTTTCTGCCCACACATGGGGAAATCGTCTCAACCAGTCTTGCATATCTTCAGGGTTTGTACTTTCAGTAAATATTCGATATTCTTCTTCCAATTCTAAACTTAAAACAATAGTAGGATCCTCCTTCAAGGTGACTTCAGGTCCCGATGGGGAGAAGAAAATTTGGGCTCCCATTTTTGTGAGGAGGTCTCTCCCTAACAGGTTGGAGGGGCAATCAGGTATGACTAAGATTGAGTGGGTTACCCGTCCCATACCTAGATCTACATCCCTTCGGGTAGTCCATGAATACAGTTTTTTTCCTGTGACGCCCAGGACTAGGGACTTCTTGTCTTTCAATTTTCCCAAGGGTTCTAGTAACACAGAGTGTTCTGCCCCAGTATCGACCAGAAAGTCCACTGGTCGCCCCTCCACCTGTAAGGTTACCCTGGGCTCGGGGAAGGGATCCGAGACCCATCCTTCCTAATCCTCTTCACCTAATGTTACCACCTTTGGGTTCCTGTCCCTCCTCTTCGGGCACTCTCGGGCCCAGTGCCCTCTCTCCTTGCAGTAGGTACATTGATTTTTGTCAAGAGGTGGCCTTCCCATGGTTCTCGTCATCTTTTGGGCCTGTTGCTCAGGTTCCCTACCTGTCTAGGCACCTGAAGCTCTCTTTCTTTCCCTCCTACTACTGTGGCCAAAATTCTAGATAGATTTTTCTCCTGTCTTCTGTCTCTCCTATCCTCCCTTTCCTCTCTTTCTCTCTTCTGCCTTTCTTCTTTCTCTTCCTCTGTCTCTCTTTTGTGATACACTTTCTCAGCCTCCTTTACTAAATCCTGTAAAGTAAAATCCTGTAATCCCTCGAGGCGCTGCAGCTTCTTTTTAATGTCAGAAGCTCATTGCCCTATAAATGCCATAGCTACGGCTGCCCGCTGTCCCTCAGAGGTGGGATCAAAAGGAGTATAGCACCTGTAAGCCTCCATACGGCGTTCAAGAAAAACTGAAGGCGGTTCAGTGGGCCCCTGAAGAATTTCTCTAACCTTAGCCAGATTAGTGGGCCGTCGCACAGCCCCCTTGAGACCTGCCACCAGAGCCCGGTGGTAGACAGTCAGCCTCTCCCTACCTTCCAGGGTGTTGAAGTCCCAGTTGGGTCGAGTCAGTGGGAATCCAGCATCTATCACATGGGGAAGTTGGGAGGGTTGCCCATTGTCACCTAAAACATTTTTCCGGGCATCTAACAGGAACTCTCTCTCTCTTCCGTGGTAAAAAGAGACTGCAACAACTGCTGGCAATCATCCCAAGTGGGTTGATGAGAGAACATGAGAGACTCCATCAATCCAGTAAGTCCTACAGGATTTTCTGAAAAGGAAGCATGATTAGCCTTCCAATTATATATATATGCCGAGGAAAATGGCCAATACTGCATGGGTTGGACTCCCGGGGGTGGCACGGGAGGGCTGTAGACTCTAAGTGGTAGGGTTACAGTAGAGTCTGGGGCATCCACAGGGGGGGACCCCGTATGGCTTTGGGTACCCGCCGCTGGTCCCCCTGTTGGTGCTGGTAAAGGGGGAGCACTGGGTCCTTCTCCTCCCCTCTCTTGTACTACCGGTTGAGCGGGTTGTGGTTCAGGGGCTGGAACAGGTTCCGCCGCTGCCTCAAGATGATACGGGGGAGGAAAAGGTTCTGACCATACAGGAGGGGATTCAACTTCAGGATATATTTTAGGTCTTCGGGTCTTCGCTCCCCCGTTTCCACCTCGGCTTAAGAGTAAGACTTGGGGCCTCTGCCCCTTTGGCGTGTGAACCCATGGTTTTACCCAAGGGGGGGATTATCAACCAGATTTTGCCAGGTCATTATATACGGTTGTTGATCTGGGTGGGCGTCAGGTCCCGGCCGAAAGACAAAATTCTTCACAGCAAAAATCAATTTTCGGTTAAACGTGCCCTCTGGGGGCCATCCCACATCAAAGGTTGGCCACTCGGCAGAACAAAGGGTTTGCCACTGGCCTTTTTAATTTCCACAGATAAGTCATTGGCTCGTTTCCTAACGTCCATCCAATGGTCTAGGGTCAGAGACAAGGGGGTTGTCACTGTCTGTCCCATGTCAATCGTCTCTGAATACACAAAAATGGCAAGACCGAGAGCAACAACAGACAAAAAGGGCAAAACAGAGAACAACAACAGACGCCAACAAACACTTCCCTCCTCTTGTCTTCCACAGACACGAGAAATACTCAGACGGGGGAGGGTCCCTCCGTTGAATCCGCTCAAATCGGACCCTTTCCCCTTCTAACAGACGAGCGGAAAAATCCCCCTTTTCACACCCAGGGGCGTCCCCCAGGGTTGCAGCTTGTGGCCCCTGGCACGTCTGCCTTACCACAGCTTTCCGTTCCCTTACGGGAACGGCAGGCGGCTGCCAAAGTAAAAGCGCTTTTCACAGACCCAGGTACCTGACAGAATGAATAGGCGCCGGCGCACACAAAAACTTAAGGATCCTCTGCTTACCTCCAAGTGGGTCTCCGGAGAAGAGGGTGGCCACCGATCCCGGACATGCCCCAAATGTAAGACCTAAGTATTAGGCCCTTCTCATCCCCGGGAAGGACGGCGACCCAAATACTCGTCGGAGACCAATCTTGCTGTAAGAAACAAGAGGTTTATTGAGTATTCCCACGCGGGGGTCGAGTCTCACAACTCACACAGGAGCGGAGCTCAACCCCGGCTAGCAGGTGTTTATTCCTTATATAGGATTTGATGCAGGCAAGTAGGTCAACGGAAACATGATTGTGGTTTGGCATTTCGATACAAACATGCTTACATAGAAGATTTAATCACTGGGGTGCTACAGACTTTTTCCAAAAAAAACAGGAACTTGGCTCAAAAAAGAAAAGAGAAGCAAACATTGCCTTTTTTTTTCTTTTAGGTCAACCTGACCTTCCACATATGCCTATGCAAGCACAAAACAAAGTTATATATATATTTTTCCTTACAGGGTTTAGAACAAAGAAAAATGCCTCGTTATACCCTGCAAGTCTATTATTTCTTTTGGAATTTGTTAGCTTTCCTACATTCCAGCAAGTAAATCATGTCTTCTATCTCTCTATCTCCATGAGGACTACACTTGATCTAAAGCTCTTCTGAAAATTTTCCAATTACCTTCAATATTTCAGCATCTACTAGAAAGTACATGGTACCATCAAAATGAAGGAATGATTCCTGACACTTCTTATTAATGATTCAATTCATATACTTGGAAGAAAGTGAATAAGAAAAGTTTGTGTTGAATTTTGTCTTTTCCAAATACCCTTTGAGATTGGGGAGATTAAAATTAAACACATACTTTCTTCTCTGTGTTTTACTCCTCAAAGAAAATATGTAAAAATAAATCAAAGTTCCTGGAAGATGGCGGTGTGAGCAGGGCGGCAGAAATCTCCTCACAAAACTATGTAAATCTATGAATATACAGCAAATACAACTATTCCTAAAAGAGAAATCAGAGCACACAGGAAAGTGAACAGCATGCAGCCACACCTGGGAGGACTCAGAACCCCGCGAGGCAGGTAAGATACAGAGCCATGACCCGGATGCACCTGAACACTCACCCAAACCAGCGTGCCAGCGGGAGGAGAGGATTCGGAGCTGGGAGGGAGTGGAAGAGCAGGTCCGTGAAATAACCAGCCCTGGTGGTCTGCGCCGGGAGGCCAGGAGCACTGACACACATCACGTGGTGCATTAGACATTGGAGAGGCAGAAGGTGCAGCTTTTGAGAATTGAAGGCACCGGGACCGTGCAGCCAGTGCCCAGGGACAAGAGAAAAGCGAGCGCCATTTGTAGCAGTCTCGGAGAGGTGGGGAGCACAGTGAGGGAACACCATCGACCCGGCAGGCTCAGCCCTGCAGGCTGGAAGTCCTGGGGAACTTCGGTCCCCTTCGCTGGTGACAGAGAGATGGGAGCAACCATGCTGTAACTTTATACAGAAAACAATAGCCTCCCATTCATTCCTGCCCCGTCCAGACCTACAAAAAATCTGCACGACTGCGGCTGCGAATTAGTGGAGCAACAGCGACACCTACAGCATGCTTAGAGAATCCAATCCAGAACCCAGCTGACATACGTGGCACCTACCAGAGACCATTCATGTCAACATGACAAGACCGAAGAATATGATACAAACAAAACCACCAAGATCCAGACCCCTCTGAGAAGGAATACGAAGGTATGGAAAAGCAGCATTTTCCAGGAAAAGAATTCAGAATAAGAGGCATAACCATGCTGACGGATCTACAGAGAAATATGCAAGACCTAACTGAGGAAGTGGGGGAAGTCAGGAAAAATAATGCACAAATGAGACAATCCATCGATGGGCTCAGCAGCAGACTGGACGAGATGAAAGAGACACTTAATGCAATAGAAAACAGAGAAGAAGAACACATAGCATCTGAAGCAGAGAGAGATAAAAGGATCTCTAGGAATGAAAGAATATTAAGAGAACTGTTTGAACAATACAAACAGAACAATATTCGCATTACAGGAGTAAAAGAGGAAGAAGAGAGATAAAAAGGGATAGAAAGTGTCTTTGAAGTAATAATTGATGAAAATTTCCCCATGGTGGGGAAGGAAATAGTCTCGAAGTCCATGGAAGCCCACAGATCTCCTAACACAAGGGACCCCAGGAAGACAACACCAAGACACATATTAATTAAAATGGCAAAGATAAAAGATAAGGACAGAGGATTAAAGGCAGCTAGAGAAAGAAAAAAGAACACCTTCAAAGGAAAACCCATAAGACTAACATCAGACTTCTCAACAGAAATCTTAAAGGTTGGAGAGAATGGCATGATATATTTAACGCAATGAAACAGAAGGGCCTCGAACCAAGAATATTGTATCCAGCATGATTATCATTTAAATATGATGGAGGGATTAAACAATTTCCAGACAAGCAAAAGCTGAGAGAATTTGCCTCCCATAAACCACCTCTAGAGGACATCTTAAAGGAACTGCTCTAGAGGGAAGCACTCCTAAAGCTAAGAAGCTGTCACCAGAATAAATAAAATCATAGCAAAGAAAGCACACCATCCAAAACAAACTAAAGGGAAAGAATAAAACACCTAGTATATAAAGAATGGAGGAGAAAAAATAAGAAGGGAGAGAAATAAAGATACATCAGACTGAACCACACATGAGAACAGATGGACCAAACAGACATCTACACAAGTCTACACCCAAAAGCAACAGGACACATGTTCCTCTCAAGTGCACATGGAACATTTTCCAGAATAGATAATATACTAGGCCACAAAAATAACCTCAGTAAAATCAAAAATATTGAAATTCTACCAAGCAACTTCTTAGATCATAAAGGTATTAAACAAGAATTAAACTTTAGAAAGAAAACAAAAATGCTCACAAATACATAGAGACTTAACAATATTCTCCTAATTAATCAATGGGTTGATGACCAAATCAAAAGAGAAATCAGAGTAAACAGAGACAAATGACAACAACAGCACAAAGCCACAGCTTCTATGGGACGCAGAAAAGGCAGTTCTAAGAGGAAAGTATACTGCAATCCAGGCCTATCAAAAGAAAGAGGAACATTCCCAAATGGATAGTCTAAAGACACAACTACTGAAATTTGAAAAAGAAGAACAAATGAGAACCAAAGACACCAGAAGGAGGGACATAATAAAGATCAGAGAAGAAATAAATAAAATTGAAAACAAAACAATAGAAAAAATCAATGAAATCAAAGCTGCTTCTTAGAACAAATAAACAAATTAGATAAAGCCCTAGCCAGGCTCATTAAGAGAAAAAGAGGATCTACATACATAAACAGAATCAGAAATGAGAAATGAAAAATCACGACAGATTCCACAGAAATACAAAGAATTATAAGAGAATATTACGAGAATCTATATGGTAACAAGCGGGAAAACCTAGAAAAAATGGACAACTTTTTAGAAAAATATAACCTTGAAAAACTGACAAAACAAGAAACAAAAAAACTAAAGAGACCAATCATCAGCAACAAAATTGAAGCGGTAATCAAAAACTACCCAAGAAGAAAACCCCCAGAACAGATGGATTCAACTCTGAATTCTACGAGATATATAGAGAAGAAATAACACTGATTCTCCTTAAAGATTTCCAAAAAATAGAAGAGGAGGGAATTATTCCAAACTCATTCTATGAAGCCAGCATCACTCTAATACCAAAACCAGGCAAAAACCTCACCAAAAAAAAAACTATAGACCAATATCCCTGATGAACGTGGATGAAAAAATACTCAAAAAATATTAGCAAACCAAATTCAAAAACACATCAAAAGGATCATACGCCATGATCAAGTGGGATTCATCCCAGGGATGCAATGATGGTACAACATTCTAAAAACTATCAACATCATCCACCACATTAATAAAAAGAAGAACAAAAACAACATGATCATGTCCATAGATGCTGAAAAAACGTTTGACAAAATTCGGCATCCATTCATGATTAAAACTCTCAAGAAAATAGGTATAGAGGGCAATTACCTCAACATCATAAAGGCCATATATGACAAACCCACAGCTAAGATCATACTGAAGGGTGAGAAGCTGAAAGCTTTTCATCTAAGATCGGGAACAAGACAGGGATGTCCACTCACTCCACTGTTATTCAACATAGTATTGGAGGTCCTAGCCACGGCAATCAGACAAAACAAAGACATACAAGGCATCCAAATTGGTAAAGAAGAAGTCAAATTGTCACTATTTGCAGACGACATGATATTGTACATAAGAAACCCTAAAGACTCCACGGCAAAACTACCAGAACTAATATCTGAATTCAGCAAAGTTGCAGGTTACAAACGTAACAAACAGAAATCTGCTGCTTTCCTACACACTAATGATGAACTAACAGAAAGAGAAATCAGAAAAACAATTCCATTCACAATTGCATCAAAAAGAATAAAATACCTAGGAATAAACCTAACGAAGTAATGGAAAGACCTTTACCCTGAAAACTACAAGACATTACTAAGAGAAATTGAAGAGGACACTAACAGATGGAAATGCATCCCATGCTCTTGGCTAGGAAAAATAAATATTGTCAAAATGGCTATACTACCCAAAGCAATTTACAAATTCAACGCAATCCCTATCAAACTAGCAACAGCTTTCTTCAATGAACTCGAACAAATAATTCTAAAATTCATATGGCACCACAAAAAAACATGAATAGCCAAGGTAATCCTGAGAAGGAGGAATAAAACACGGGGAATTATGCTCCCTGACTTCAAGCTCTACTACAGAGCCACAGTAATCAAGACAATTTGGTATTGGAACAGAAACAGACCCACAGATCAGTGGAAAAGAATAGAAATTCCAAACATCAACCCAAACACATACAGTCAATTAATACTTGATAAGGGAGCCTTGAATATACATTGGGGAGATGACAGTCTCTTCAGCAGCTGGTGTTGGAAAAACTGGACAGCTACATGTAAGAGAACGAAATTGGACTACTGTCTAACCCCATACACAAAGGTAAACTCAAGGTGGATCAAAGACCTGAATGTAAGTCATGAAACTATAAAACTCTTAGAAAAAAATATAGGCAAAAAGCTCTTGGACATAAACATGAGCGACTTCTTCATGAACATATCTCCCCGGGCAAGGGAAACAAAAGCAGAAATGAACAAGTGGGACTATATGAAGCTGAAAAGCTTCTGTACAGCAAAGGACACCATCAGTAGAACAAAAAGACATCCTACAGTATGGGAGAATATATTCATAAATGACGTATCCGATAAGGGGTTGACATCCAAAATATATAAAGAACTCATGCACCTAACAAACAGAAAGCAAATAATCCAATTAAGAAATGGGCAGAGGACATGAATAGACACTTCTCCAAAGAAGAAATTCAGATAGCCAACAGGCACATGAAAAGATGCTCCACATCGCTAATCATCAGAGAAATGCAGATTAAAACCACAATGAGATATCACCTCACACCAGTGAGGATGGCCAACATCCAAAACACAAACAACAACAAATGTTGGCGAGGATGTGGAGAAAAGGGAACCCTCCCACACTGCTGGTGGGAATGCAAATTAGTTCAACCATTGTGGAAAGCAGTATGGAGGTTCCTCAAAAAACTCAAAATAGAAATACCATTTGACCCAGGAATTCCACTCCTAGGAATTTACCCTAAGAATGCAGCAGCCCAATTTGAAAAGGACAGATGCACCCCTATGTTTATTGCAGCACTATTTACAATAGCCAAGAAATGGAAGCAACCTAAGTGTCCATCAGTAGATGAATGGATAAAGAAGAGGTGGTACATATACACAATGGAATATTATTCAGCCATAGAAGAAAACAAATCCTACCGTTTGCAACAACATGGATGGAGCTAGAGGGTATTATGCTCAGTGAAATAAGCCAAGCTGAAAAAGACAAGTACCAAATGAATTCACTCATATGTGGAGTATAAGAACTAAGGAAAAAAAAAAAACCGAAGTAACGAAATAGCAGGAGACTCACAGAACCCAAGAATGGACTAATAGTTACCAAACGAAAAGGGACTGTGGAGGATGGGTTGGAAGTGACGGGCAAGGGGGAAGAAGGGACATTACATTTATCAGATGTAATGTTGGGGGACACGTGGAGGGCTCTACAACCCAGAGAGGACAATTAATGACTCTATGTCATCTCACTACACTGATGGACAGTGACTGTAATGGGGATGGTTGGGCGACCTGATGAAGGGGGTGGTGTAATCACCATATTACTCATGTAATTGTGGATTAATGATATCAAACAAACTTATTTAAAAATAAAGAAATAAAGTTATGGCTTTCCTCTTAAGCTTCTTCATCTCTATTTATATAAAACCATATATGCTCAAAAGTTGAAAGTCATCTTTCATTTTTCAGATCAGTCGTGAACTAATCTATGGTCTTGGGAGATACAGAATCCATGCCCTAAGGAAAACCACGGTTGGATAGACAGCCACCTATATGTTTCCCAGGGATCCTCTTCTTCTGGTATCCATACCTTTGCATCTACCCTCCTGCTTTGAATGAGGGATGACCCACGTGACCAATAGATTCTGTAGAAGTGATGGTACGAGACTTGTCCAGTAGTTTTTAAAAAACATGGTAACTTTTCCTTTGACTCCTTGATTACTCTTTCTGTGGAAAATTAGCTACTTTGTTGGAAGGATAGTCAAGCAACCCTGTGGAGAGTTGCTGAAGCCTCCACTAACAGCCAGCACCACCTTGCAACTATTTTAATTAAGTCTAGGGTGGATTGTCCAGCACAGTTCAAGCCTTCAGACAACTGCATACTTAGCCAGTAACTAGCCACAACCTCATGCGATATCCCAAATCTGAATCACAAAGACAAATCACTCTCAAATTCCTGATGCTCAGGAAATGGAAGATAAGATTTATTATTGTTTTACATCACTAAGTTTTTGGAGTAATCTGTTACACACAGCCCTTACCACCATGTAATCAGCCGCCTAATATTAGAAAGCGTACATCATCTCATTTCTGTTCCTATCATTAGAACCTCGGTTCAGAAACTCCAAACCTCTTACACAGCCACATTTCCTCCTCAGGTGGCAATGCTCCAAAACACGAACAAGATCATGTGCTGGTAATACAAGATAATGTCAAAAGGTACAACCTTCCAATTATAAGTTAAGTCCTGGGGTGTAATGTACACACACATATGAGGCAATCTGCTGAAATCACAGTTCTCACTGTTTCATTCCCCTAATCAGAGTTTTAAAAGGTTGTCCACTCATTTCTAAAATAGATTCCCAGTTCTTTATCTTGGTATTCAAATGATATCTATTTTATGTCATCTTTCCTTGCTGCTTGGTTTCCATGTTACATGTTTGCCCACGCCATAGCCAAACTGTCTAAAAATCCTATCTATGTGCCTTCGTTTATGCTGTTGCCGCTACATGCAGGCTCTATTCATCTGTGATTATCTAATCATACATAAAACGTGGCTTGTTTCATGAGCCATTTCTGATGATCAGCCTAGAAAATGTTTCTGCCTCCTAGATCTTCACAGAACTTGGTATTTCCGTTATGGAGCTTATCATGTTCTACTTTATCTTACGATTTTTTAACCCTTTTTTCTTTGGGCCAAGAATCTGTATTACTCAACTTTTTTCCTCCCAAAGCTTAGCATGGTGACCTGTATGCATTGGATGCAAAATATTTACAAGACCGGGTTTCCAAGATGGTGGCATCAGAGGTGAGACAGAGAGCTCCTCCCAAAACTAGAAACAGTACAAAAACATAGTTAATTAATACAACTAACCTTGGAACAGCAACAGGATAGAAGGCTGAACCAGACTGCAAACAGACCTCACCAACAGAACAGACCTCCTGGAAGAGGGTAACATAGGCAGGACCCAATCCTTTCCCCCACCCCAGCTCAGCAGTGGGAGGAGGAGAAACGGAGCGGGGGAGGAGGTGGAAGACTGGGACAGCTGAACACCTAGCACAGAAGACCTATTTTGTGAGCAGATCCTATACTATACGGTGCTCAGAATGCTGGAAAGCTTGAAAAGACAGAGTGCTTGAGAAATTGGCATTCCAGCCTTTGTGGAGGTGGGGATACACACCCAGTCACTGTCTGTCAGAGGAAAGGCAGGTGGATTGAGAGGCTTCCTGGCAGCCAGGGACCTGCTAAAGGGGCGGGATTGGTATGGTGCTTGCTGTGTGGGAGAGGAGAGAACTGGACAAGGTTGTCTGGGCAAGCTCTGCCCAGCTGGTTGGAAACTTTGGGAGCTTCAGGTGCTCTACCTGCTGGCTTCCCACTCAGCTCCGAGAACCCCCACTGTGATGCACAGCCTACCAAACTTTCCTACTGGCCTGCAGGCACCTGCTTGAAAACCATCAGTCCCTCCACAGGCGTCAGGCCAGCCAGAGAGAGGCACTGCCTACAACAGCTAGAGATGCAAAGCACAGAGGTTTAAATGTGTGTGCTTGGCCCACTGGCTCTGACACTGGATACAGGCACCTCAGACACGAATCAGGAAACAGATCTTTCCTGCCCCCGGGCAACAGCTCCACTCCTCTATGACACCCAACCTCACCCTAGGAGCTGAGCAGCTCCAGAGACTGGAGTTTCTGCACACCAGTGGGCACCACACAGAAATATGAAATGGCAAAAGAACATAGTTCAGACCAAAATCTCACAAAGCCCAGAAAGAGGGCCAAATGAAAACAAACTCACCAATATTCCTGAAAGAGAGTTCAAAATAAAAATTATAAACATGCTTATGGAGGTACAGAAAAATATTCAGGAACTCAGGAATAAATTTAAGTTGGAGATTCAATCATTAAGAAATTCCATATCTGAAGTGAAACATACAATGGAGGGATTTAAAAACAGGTTAGATGTAGTAGAAGAGACGGTAAATGAAATAGAAATTAAAGAAGAGGAATGCAAAGAAGCTGAGGCACGGAAAGAGAAAAGGATCTCTAAGAATGAAAGAATATTGAGAGAACTGGTGACCAATATAAATGCAACAATATTCACATTATAGGGGTACCAGAAGAAGAAGAGAGAGAAAAAGGGATAGAAAGTTTCATTGAAGAGGTAACTGTTGAAAACTTCCCCAATCTTGGGGAAGGAGATAGTCTCTCAAGCCTTGGAGATGCAAAGATCTCCCAACACAAGGGACCCAAGGAAAACAACATCAAGACATATAATAATTAACATGACAAAGATCAAGGATAAAGATAGACTTTTAAGAGCAGCTAGAGAGCGAAAAATGATCACATACAAAGGAAAACCCATCAGGCTATCATCAGACTTCTCAAAGGAACCTTACAGGCCAGAAGGGAGTGGCATGATGTATTTAATGCAATGAAGCAGAAGGGCCTTGAACTAAATATTCTTTACCCGGTAAGGTTATCATTTAAATTTGAAGGAGGGATTAAACAATTTTCAGATAAGCAGAAGCTGAGAGAATTTACGTCCCACAAACCACCTCTATGGTGCATTTTGGAGGGATTCCTATAGATGGAAGTATTCCTAAGACTAAATAGATGTCACCCAAGGTAAGAAAAGGAGTACAGAATATGATTCATAACATACAAAGAATAGAGGAGGAAGAAAAAGAAGGGAAAAAACAGAATCTTTAGGTTGTGTTTGTAATAGTATACAAAGTAAGTGAAATTGGACTGTTAGATAGTAAGGGAATTGCCCTTGAACCTTTGGTAACCACGAATCTAAAGCCTGTAATGGCAATAAGTACATACCTATCAATAATCATCCTAAATGTCATGGTCTGAATGCCACAACACGGATGGAGCTAGAGGGTATTATGCTCAGTAAAATAAGCCAGTGGAGAAAAACAAGCATAAAATGATTTCACTCATCTGTGGAGTATAACAACAAAGAAAAAACTGAAGGAACAAAACAGCAGCAGTCTCACAGAACCCAAGAATGGACTAACGGTTACCAGAAGGAAAGGGACTGGGGAATATGGCTGGGAAGGGAGGGATAAGGGGGAAAAAGCACTATTACATTTAGGACACACAATGTAGTGGGGTGGTGGTGCAGTGGGAGGATACAGGGAAGGCAGTATAACGCGAAGAAGACTAATGATTGTATAACATCCTACTATGCTGATGGACAGCGACTGTAATGGGGTATGTGGTGGGGACTTGATAATAATGGGAGACTAGTAACCATAATGTTGCTCATGTAATTGTATAGTGATAACAGCAAAGTATAAAAATGGAAAAATATATATTTACAAGACTGAGTTGAAATTAATTTATTTTTAAAGAGAAGCAAAGAGATCATTGATTGGCATGTAAAATTTTATATCTTCTAAGCAAATTAAACCCCTCTAGGGTGTGTCAAATTATGTTAGATGTATTTACATAATTAAATGAATTGTCCTATCAGCTATTGATATTTAATGGTAAAAATATTTATTTTTATATATTATCTATCTCTGCACTGAAACTACACTATTTCTTAAGGCAGCATATTCTTAATTGCTCCATTCAGGAACTGCCACATGCTTTACAAGATATATTTTCTTGTTTTCTTTGAATGTACACCTGTTTCACAGTTTAGGTTGTACCTTCAAAAGGCCAAAGACTATATTTTCAATTAATTGATTTACAGCTTCTCTCAATTTGTATTGTTAAATCATATTTTGTTTCCTTTATAACCCTATCACATGGAACATAAAGACAGTGAGAGTCACAATGACAACTTTAACAGACACAGACAAATTATAATCATGATCAGGGCTTTTTAAAATAATTATATTAACATCAGTGAATGTTTTCTAAATTTTTGTGCCTGGAATGAGCATTTTGTAGTAAAAAAACAAACACAGACTAGACATTTAGAGACCCAATTCTAGCACCACCTTTGTGAATTCAGAAAAAAATTGGCTATTGTGTATCAATTTCACTTCTGTTAAAAGAAAAGTCATTATTTTCTTATTGTCCCATATAGTCCTAAATGTACCCCAAGTGTCTGCTGTATCCCCGAAGGTTGAAATCTTGCTGAGCTCACTCTCATGCTTTGTTTAAATGCTGTGGGTCTTTACTTTATTCCAAAGTATGGAGAAGGGAGAGTTGTGCTTTACTTCATCTCTTTTGCTCCTCTTTCTTCTTTCTGCATCATTTTCAATTGCTTTTTTTCTTACTGCTGCTCTCTTCTTGCCTTATCTTTACCCAGGCTGGACCTCACCAATTTCTCTTCATTCTCTCAAAGCACTCTTTTTGTGAAAAGCTGTTGCTTGTAGTAGACTTTTCTGAAAGTTTGTGGAACTGGAAGAAGATTACAGAATACTAAGAGGTACAGTTAATGCTGGAAATATCTCTTCTAAAAATCATAAGCAAAACTCCAAGAAATGTAACTGCACATGTTTTTCTCATAGGACTTGATTTAATATCATCTACTTTTACTCTCTTAAAACCCCTTATGTTGCCAGCATATCTCACCCTCCTCTTTCCTTTGCTTCTTGCAATATATTTCTTTCATTGTATGACTAAGAGTAAAAATAATCAACTTTCTATTACTCACATTAAAATTCATCTATTTCATAAAAGACTTAATTTTCTCAAACAGAAGACCAAACCTGCACAGTCAGGATGATTTGAGAATAAGAGAATCATCTCTATAATATAGATTATGCCACTCTTTTGGGGGAGGGAATTTCCATTATTTTGAGGTATGACTGACATACAATATTTCGGGTATACAACATAATAATTTCATACTTGTATATATTCTGAAATGATCACTACATTAAGTCCAGCCAACATCCATTATGATACATCATTCCAAATTTTTCCTGTGATGAGGACTTTTAAGATCTACTCTCTTAGAAACTTTCAAATATGCAATACAGTGTTATTAACTACACTTGCTTTTCTGAATATTACTCTCCCAGGACTTATTTATTTCATAACTGGAAGTTTATACCTTTTGACCCACTTCACCCACCTTTGGTACCTTTGACCCACTCACCACCCTCCACCTCTGGCAATCACCCATCCATTCTTTCTAAGAGCTTGTTTTTTTCTAGAACCCCCACATATAAGTGAGGACATATGGCATTTGTCCTTTTCTTTCTGATTTATTTCACGCAATGTAATGCCCTCAAGGTCCATCTATGATGTTGCAAATGGTAAGATTTCATTCTGTCACTGAAAATGCTGAAACATAATACTTAAATTTTCCCAAGGAACATTTTTCCTTTTTGATTACTTTTTTCATTTCTCACATCATCCTGATTTTGACAACATTAAACCAAGAGCAGCACTTCATAAGCTCAACTTGGTCTTTCTTATGATAAACATTTATTAGCTCCCATCTTTGTATGTGGTGTTATCCTGAGTCTCAGTAACCAATGAGATACGACCTCACAAACAGATTCCGACTGGTTCTACTATAAGTTCCCAATTTCCTTTTACTCCAAGCATTTCAGGCCCTCCATTGGCTCCTGAAACTTCTGTCTTTAAATATCTGCTCAGTGAAATTCCCTTCTCCAGGACTGAACCCCAGTATTTCTGGGAATCACTGCCCTCTCCCTTCATGGATCAGCTCCCGGGTCTTGACAACATTTGAATCTCTGCTTCATGATGACAAATCTTTCCTTAACCCTGGTAGGTACTTTAAACTTAGTCTCCTTGCTTCTCATGGAGCCTCCATTATATAGTACTTTCAGAATCATTTTTGGAAAGATTAATTGAAATTACATGTTTTCACTTCTCAGAAAGATTTTGGCTCTTTCCCCCACCAACGAAGACATTAAATCCAAACTCATTTCAGTGATCACTTGAGCTCTAATGGATTTCCAGCCGTACCCTCTATGAATCCCTTTCCCTATGTTTCAGATTTCCTTGTGGTCCTGCAGTGTTTCCAGCTGGGATGTCTTTAAGATCCTGCTGAGCCTC